>JACEII010000097.1:834609-850021 GCA_014332785.1 Antheraea mylitta
TACCACTCAAAGTCGTTGTCACGTAAAACTTTCGCCCGTATACCGACCACAGGCAACCAATTTTTTTTTTTTGGTAACAAATCTTCTAGTTTATTATTGTTATTATCGAATACTATTTCAAGTTTTTTGCATCTCAGAATTCACACCCGGTGGTATTGTTTCCCTTATACTTGTGCACGATAACTGTATTGTTTTGTAAAATACCACCCATATTTCCAAATGTATAGTCAAACAATACAAAATAAAATCACTAATTACATAGCAGAATAAGATCCTTTCAAAAACTCAACGCCAGTGTTATTCATAGATGTGATATATTTATATGACATTTAGTAATTTAATTCAAAATACTCTACATAATTCACATAACGTATAAATTTATCAAGAGATTCAGAGCCTGTCTAAAATATTTATAAATATAATGGATTTTCATTTAAATAAAAATTACCGACGTTTTTATTGTGATCGCACTGTACGCAACATCATGTTAAAATTAGACATCTTATTAAAAAAAGAAAGTCTGATGTCATTTAATACAATCCAAAAAAAGTTTAAAGTAATACAACATCATAATAACACACATATTGAGTTTTTGGCGGGATTTTAGTCTGTCATGTAGTGGATTTTATATTTTATTCATAGTCTTGTGTTATTTGACTATATATTGTGTAAATTTGGTGGTGTTTTACGTAATATAGTTAGTTTATTATGCATAAGTGAAGTGAATGGAAAATAATAACACGGAGCATGAAATTCTGAGATGCCACAAAAACTCCCTGGAAGGTTCTAGCAAGGGATCCACCATCTTGTTAGAATATGATTTCACACGATGCTTAATATTGGAATGATCACACGAAGCTTGTGATATTATTGACTACGTGATAATGGCAGTAATAATCGGAAAGATTGATTGCCAAAAATAAAGTTAAAAAAAACACACATATTTAAAAGAAAGATATTTAAAATGAATAGGCGTAAAAGTTCTATTAAACCTTTACAGTTACACGAAGATAATCTAAGGCATTATACCTCTAGGATAAATCTCTAGGCTGAGTTTTTTACCCAAATCTCAAAATAGCAGATCATGTCTTTTTTTTTCATTTTAAGAAATCGTAAATAATAAATTTCATTGTTAAATAAAAAAAAGTTTTTAAAAACTTTAAAAAAGTAAAAGTGTAAGTTACATAAAAGATATGATTTTACAATACTTAATTTATTATCTTTCAAACTTTTGTTTTAAATCAGTTATTTTTTATGCTTATGATACCAACAATCTGTTGACCTGTGCCTCATAGGGGCTACAATCATATGTATGGGAGCTTACACCTTTATGAATTGGATAGTCCAGGGGTTAATAAATAATATCGGAAGCTGTACCTGAGGATTGTGCGGTCAATGGCCATTTAAGGGGAACCCCTGTGGGAACCTAAACTAACGGCCAACAATATCGACCACCTGCGGAGACCGAAGCGGGTGATGGCCGTCAGAGCCTTACGTGGGTACCACACGATCGCTTTCGAGGCGGTCTCCCTACTTGCAGGATTCCCACCCTGGGACCTAAAAGCGAGAGCCCACGCGTCTCTGTATCATCACCGCGTCTTTCGCCTCGAGAAATTTAGACGCCGAGGTCCCAGCTCCAACTGGTCCTAGTGGTGGAAGAGTAGTGCCGACAACTTGAGCGACCAAGCTGAAGCGTGGTAACAATCGAGGTTTTTCGACTAGTCATGGTCGAATGGCTCACCAGGCAGAATAGCACCCTGAGCTTCCCGCTGACACAAGAGCTCTCGAAGCATGGCTACTTCGGGCGTTACCTGTGTCGCATTAGCTGGAAGCCGACTCCAGGCTGCCATCACTATGGCTGCGTGAATGATTTTGCGCAGCACATGATAAGTGAATGTAACGCCTGGGACGTACCACGCCACAAATTGATCGCGTTTACTGGCTTCGATCTCTCGCTCCCCAATGTCGTTAGTAAGATGGTCGAGAGCAAGACCGGGTAGCTGTCCGTCGTCCCTTATTGCGTGACAGTCATGCTTGCAAAGGAAGCAGCTGAGAAGGAAAGGGAGTGGACCACAAGGTTGACGATGAGTAGGTGATATCCTCCGGCCGTCATAGATAGGGCCTGGGGGCGATGGACACAGGCATGTCTGTCATCTTGGCAGTGTAAATTGTACAGGCCCATGTGGTGGAGACGCATTGTGCCGATGCAACTCCCACAGTTCGTCAGGATGTGTGGGTCTAACACCCGCTCCCTCTTCGAGAGGTCTACCATCTTTGACCCCTCAGATCTCGTCAAGTTCCGTTGGAGGGTCAACACCTCTCGGGGAAGCAGATGCTATGCCAGTCGGCAGTCCATGCTCCCTCGCCTAAAAGGAGTACGAAGGCATCATAGGGTTTTAAAAAAGGGGTTAATAAAGATACAACTGAAGATGAAGTCGCGGTAGACCGTTAGTTTTAATATAGTATCTCCAAAGAATAATAATTAATGGAAATTTAATTTCATTATAATTAATGTTCCGCCTAGGTCTGCTTTGAAACAACAACATTTTGATTACCATGAAACAATATATTTGAATTCCATTTACTGCTCTAACCCAACACAGACTAGAATTTATACCATGTTATTTTAAAATTGAACCCATCCGATGCATACCACTCTGTGAACCTCATTCGAAAGGAATTCAACACAAATGATCCCGCGGTCAGTCAGGAATGTTATGAGAAAATTGCTGTCCAGTAATTCTAGTCTCTATTTATATTTTTAATAACATTGAAATACATCTTGTCATGGGATCGCGACTACTACAAACTAGATATATCAAAGAACATAGTAGCATCTTAAGCGTACCGTGTTCTGGTATACTACAACTAAGAAAGACGATACGAGGCTGTACATGATTGGGTTGTAGCCAACATGCGAATATTCAAAAAACAGCCAAAGTGAATCTTCGTCGTCGCGATTCGCATGCCATTAGGCATAGTGTCTTCGCTTTGTCATGATATTATAGAAAAACATGAAAATCCCAAAAACACTTTCTACTTGTAAATAAAATAACAGGGGTTTGCCATTGTGCACGTATTACTAAAAACTACTGAATATTTTGAGTTTTCACTTCTGTCGGTAGTCCTTATGACTGCCTCGACTTTTTTTAAAAGTTTTACTACTTGCACACTTGGTTATTATCTAGGAAACTATAAAGAAAGCTTCATTTATTTTAATACAACTATACTTTTTCAATTTATAATTTGAGGCCTTGCGAATCTTTAAATACTAAGTTTCAGGAATTTGGTATTTTAACTCTGCCCTCCCAATATATTCTTAAGAATTTGATATACGTCCACAAAAACTTAGATCTATTTGAATTTAGTAAAAGACCGACATAATGTAAATACTAGAACTAATAACAAACTGGTCACTCCATGTCTTAGGCTGACTAAGACCAAAAATAGTTTTTTAGGTAATGGTGTTAGATTTTCTAACAAAGTCCCAAAGCAAATTACCGACTTGCCAGATAATAAGTTCAAGTGTTATGTCAAGCGTATTATCCGATACGAAATATATATAGGAGTTGTTGAGGTATGTATACTTGGTACACATATATGCTCCAAGAACTCATATATGTATGAATAGTTAGCTTAGGTCGCGAATTGCACGTGTCGGGCAGCAGCCCAGGCCGAGGTGTGCCGTGCACTCTTGAGCTAGTTGCCCAAATAAAATCGGCCGAGTGCCGCAAGCGCTCGCCTTAGTAGTCCGGTGAAACTATTAAGACCTTGCAGGGTCAATAGCGTAGTCAGTTCGAAAAAAAAAGTCAAGCGCGTCTTAATTCATAAAGATCAATATGTGAACGATGGCGATGTCTGGAAGTGAGGCTTCTCTCTGTGCATCCATCAAAAACGAATGTAGTAATATGTTTACTATGTTGTAATAAAAAAAATGTATTATGAAAATATAAACCCAATCAAGTTTCTTGCCGGTTCTTCTCGATGACTGGGTTGTATTCCAAACCGGTGATAGTCTTGACGTTCATAAGTACCGTTTCATCGCCTAAATTGAATAAAGAGTATTTTGATTTTGATTAATTTCTAAGTACTGCGTGTTCAATGTATATGTATTATTGCCGCGAAGAAGTGGCACAAGCGTTGTCGTACATTTTTTTTTTCTCTGTACATAGAACATATTGTTATGAAAGTAAATAACGCAAGTGAAGTTACGAGCATATTATAGTTATATATGTGGCTGGTACGGTATATATCGCCTTTTTAAAATAACCACTTATAAATAACTTTATTTGTACCTAATAATATTTGTATAACATTACGTCATCAATATGTAATTAAAAATATGCGCAGTACAAATGATATTGAAATTCCTATTAAAAAGCCAAGAGAAGAGTAGTGTTTTTTGTTTCAACGATGTAAATTAAAATGGACTCTATAAGCGGTTCGAGTGCTCGAGGTGGGGAATGCAGTAAAATATCCTAGACCTAAAGCCTGAATGCAAAACTTTTGCATTATGTAAATATTAATTAGTTGACATATTATATTTTTATATTTATATTTTTATTATTATGTATGTATATTATTTATATTTTTATATTTATATTTATTTATATTATTATGACATATATTGATCGTAAACATCTTACTCTCATTGAAAATAATATAGATTACATGATTTAAGCTAAGATAGACAATAAACTTGTAAAATTGGTGAAATAGCTTATAAGTCCTGCACTTCTTCTGTAGGTGGTAGAACCACATTGAAGCTATTATTGGCTTCAGCATGAATGGGTCGGCTTTTCTGGAGTATTACCACCCTCTCACAGAAAATCGACGTGAAGTAACAGTGCTCCCGATGTTGGATTTCGTTAGGTCGGTGAGAGCGCCGGAGGCTCAGCTCTCCTCACCTTCCTCTTCTCCACTTCCTTTCTCTCTCTTTCCCATTAATGGAATCGAATCGATCGAATTATTTGAATAAGTAAAACAATATTCGATATCCAGAACTTCATAAGAATAAGTGAAACCGTTTTTGTATTTTGACCGAACGTAGAACATGCAAAAAAAAGATATAGTACAATGTCACAGCGGTATTCTGTAATCTTTGTAATAGATATTTTAAAATAAAAAAAAATCATATCAATATTTCAAAATTTACCCAAGACAGGTCGACAACGATATTTTTCTAAATATTTTAATTAATACCAGTAAAGTTCGTCGATTTACTAGAGAAAAAAAACGAAAGATAACCATTAGACAAACACACATGGAAGATGTTCTAAAGTATTTCTTGTCTGTATATTAGAAAAAAATGATAATTGCTATGTGTAAATTAATTGAAGAATATTTTAAATATTTCGAACATTCCTTTTTCATTAGAATCTTCTTAGAACAGTAAGTCTTAATATACCTACGTATAATGACAGATCAATGAAACAAAGAAGAGAGGGTATAATACTGTGTTCAAATACCAATCGAACGAACGAACTTTGTATCCCCTTGTTACACCATCGTACCGCACATAAGCGACTAACAACGCAATTCACCGATTACTTGTAATATTGCAACATAACGGCCACCTGCAGCATCGCGCGAGATGAGGCGACGATTCGGAGAATGGGCTCTCGTCACCGTGAGGCTCACCTCCTACGTTGAATCAGTTTGGGACTTACTTTCAGTTCACACTTCGAACGTTAGTGTCCATTCTTAGAGTTAGGTTCTTTAATGTTAAAATATAATTGTATTCATTTTTTTTTTTAACTTTATTTTTGGCAATCAATCTTTCAGATTATTACTGCCATTGTCGAGTAATCAATAATATTACAAGCGTCGTGCGATCATTATAATATCAAGCGTCGTGTCAATCAATATTCTAACAAGATGGTGAGTCTCTTGTTAGAACCCTCCAGGGAGTTTTTGTGGCACCTCAGAATTTTATGCTCCGTGGTATTATTTTCCATTCACATCTTATGCACAATAAACTAACCATATTACATAAAAAACCACCAACTTTACACAATATAGAGTCAAGTAACACAAGATTATGAATAAAATATAAAATCCACTACATGACAGACTGAAATCCCGCCAAAAAAACTCGTATTCATTTGATATTAAATAACTTTTAAATAAAAGTGCATTTTTTTTAATCTCGCGGACGCGCCCCCATAACTCCCTTTTAAATGTTTTGCGTAAACGGATGAACTTGAAATTTGGCATAGTTAAAGTTTATATGGCGGAGAAGTGCAGAAAACTATTTGTTTTATATAAAATGTATTAGAAGTACATTGCATTAATCAAAATATGCATTACTCACACTACTGCTTGAATTTTACACAACATATACATACATGTAAATAAAAAAGACATTTTGACAGCCGTCAATAACGAAGTTCAAAAAAGGTTGCTAAGGAGGCTCGACTGTATGTATTTTTTACTCGGACGCTCCAATTTACTCCTTTTCATCCTACATTCAACGATTATATTATAACACATAATTTTAAGTTTATTATTTTTCATGTTAAGCTCACTTCAAATGATAATTTAATAAAAAAAAAATTGTCCATTATTATATTGTATAATCAAACTAAGAATTGTGTTCATAAAAGTAATCTATGACTTAGACCTCCGCGGTTACATTGATGCAGTTCATCTTGATGTATCAACAAAAATGAATTTATTTTCAAAAGTTAATGGTAGTATTAAAAACATATTTGTTTTGTATTCATCATTTGATTCTACTGTGTATCCATTACTTTTCCAAAAGATGATACTGGGCATATCGCCATTTGTCATAATGAACAGACTACATTTAATTCTATATCACCCAGTCATGGTGTCGTGTTAAATTAATTGGAAATTGTGTCATGGGTTGCGATAAATTTCTTTATTTGCGTTAAGTCATATTTACTTAGAATTTGAGAGCCTTACCCCCTTATATAACCGTCTGTTTTTTGTTTCAAATTTATAATTAATTTCAATTTTCATTTACACATAGATTTTTTTATGTCGACTGTCGACCACTGAGCGCCCACTAGTATGTTGAATTACATAATGTTCCAGAACTATCATATGAAATAAGGTGGCTTCTAGATGCTCTAGCAACAATCCTAATTCATAGAATGTTGCTCAATATACACACACCAAAAAAGTCTAAGCAACATGCGTGATATTACAAATTTTACCATTTATATTAATTAATTTCTAAGTATTTACTCAAACATAGTGCGTAGGTAAGTAAACATTTTTGTTATTGATGACATACTGGCTGGTTGTAAAAAAAAAATTGATTATGTTTTGTTTTTTCATAAAATTCAAATGACTGCGAATTTGTTTGAAATTAAGAGCGTTTTAATTGCTACGTTTAGTCTTCATTTTATAATTTTACCAACCATTTAAATAAAGTTAGCGACAAAATTGAATTGTTAGATATTCTTTACGTCATGAAGCGACGTCATTTGATGGCAGATAAAATGCAAAGAGCTGTAGGGATGTTGCAAGCGGGAAGTAATCAATCTCAGGTATCTCGACATTTTGGCATTCATAGAAGTGTTATTTGTCGTCTTTGGCAGCGCTACAATAATACAGGAGAACCCGCTGAACAGCATCCAGGCCGTAAAAGGAGTACAACCACTCGGCAAGACAACTGACTGCAAGACGCCAGCCGATGTTAACCGCTCGAGAGATAAGTTTGTGGCTACAAATTTCAAGTGGTGTTGATGTAAGTCCTCAAACTGTACGAAATCGACTGCATGAGTACGGCCTACGAGCTCGACGCCAATCAGGTGCCCACCGATACGTTACGGGAATCGCGCTCGTCGATATGAATGGTGTAGAGAACGCATAACATCGACCCAGGAACAATGGGATAAAATTATGTTTTCCGATGAGTCGCGATTCGGGTTTAAGCCTGAGACAAGGAGGGTGCGAGTATATCGTCGGCCCGGAAATACTGGAAAGCTCAGGTGCGTTCAGGAAGTTCATCCATACAGCGACTCAACAGTTATGTTATAGGCGGGTATTATGAAGAACAGGCAAACTGAGCTCGTTTTTGTAAATGGAAACATGAATGCTGAAAATTACATTGAGGATATTCTCAGACCTTATGTCTACCCATTTGCACAAACCTTTGGCTCCGATTTTAGGTTAATGCATGACAATGCACGTTCACATACAGCTCGGCGAACCAGTGAATACTTTGCAACAGAAAACATCCGGGTATTGCCCTGGCCTGCACAATCGCCAGATCTCAACCCCATCGAGCACGCATGGGACATGCTCCAGAGACGTGTTTTGAAGGACTTGGACGGAGCGACAACAACCCAACAGCTGAAGGATTTGCTACAATTCCATTGGGAGCGAATACCGCAAGATGACATAAACAGTCTCATTAATTCAATGAATAATCGTTGTCGACAAGTTCTGAATAGCAGAGGAGACCATACTTTGTATTAAATTGTTCTATTCTTTCACAGTAAATACATTTTCTTTAGAAATTTCATTTTGTAAAAAAAAAGTTTAGTTTCTAATGTATCTTAGTTTCTACAGCATATTCTAATATTCTTCATTTCTGTTATTAAAAGAACTTATAAAGACAACAACTGTTATTTTTACATCATAGAACCCAAAAGATATTATTTTAAAAATAAAATACAACGTTATAAATCCTAAAATTTAAATTAGTACATGTTGCTTAGACTTTTTTGATGAGTGTATGTTGGCTAGTATTAAGTAAAAACTAGTTCTATGCTAAGTTGACTTTAGTCACATTAAACCAATACCGCAACTTAATGCCTAGTATGATTTAAAAAATGTCTAGCTCCAAGTCTATATTAATTTACTCTGAATATTGATTGATTGACAAGTAGCCATCTACTTTATTCTCTCGGTTAATTACACAAATTACATTAAAACGAGCGCTGCACACAAATTTAACTTAATCCTTTATTAATAGTAACATTTTCTCATTTACTTTAGCGGTGTTCGGTGAAAATTTCGCTGATTTTATTTTAAAAGTATTATATACCTTAAACCGGAAAATTTGCGGTCGGTGTTTACTGTGGAACTTTAATTAAGCTTCTCGAGTTGAGACCAAAGTTTTAAGTCCACCTGAATCGATTGAAGCTTCATTATAATATGGGTTTTATCAACATAAAAAATATGAATTTGATTATATTTAATAATTCAATTTCATTATTGTAAAATAAGATAATTATTTATGATCCGATCATAAGTAATTGAACAACATTGATTGCGTTTTTTATTAATTATAAATATCATTTAGGTGCGTGTGTGAGTTTTTTCTTTTTTCTAACTGACTACGATTTTTTTTTTGAAATGACTACGCAATTGAGCCAGCAAGGTCTTAACAGCTTCACCGGACTACTAAGGCGAGCGCTTAAGGCACTCAGACGACTTTATTTTGGCAACCAGCTCAAGGGTGCACGGCACACCTCGGCTTGGCTGGTGCCTGTTGCATGCAAAATCGCGACCTATCTTAGCTAACCTAGCTAACTATTCATATATGTATGAGTTGTTGAAACATATATGTGTACCAAGCATACACGCCTCAACAACTCCTCCATATATTTATTATCGGAAAATTGAGAGTTTTTCAGTTCGGTAAGGAACAAAAAAAGTAAACCCTTCCATTTTCATGTGTAAGCGTGTAGGCGCGCACGTGTGTGGGGGCGATCGTGCAGTGTTGTAGCGGTGATGTATATTTGTGTGTCACTGCATCGCGCAAGCAACGCACTCAAGGGCTCCCTACCGAGGGATCGATCCCAGGCTTGAGCCACTGCCGTGGGAGGTGACTACGATCAATAGGATCTAGCAAGTTCTTAACAGCTTCACCGGATCGTGTGTGTCTATCCTTTAAATGTATTTTTTACGTTTTCTTTGATGTTTGAAAAGTGCAAGATAATGATGTAATTTATTGTTAACAATAAAAATATTTAGAAAATTTGTATTTTCTTTAAGCTAAGCGCGTACCTGTAAAACATTAAAAAAATAATTACGAACCGTGAGAAATCAAAGATTTATGGTTGAAAATCAATCACTAGACGACCGCTATTTTATTGTTGAATAAAACTAAAGCGTCTTTTGTTTATCCAGGCTCAGAAATGGTATGTTACTGGCAGACAGTACATTTTTTTAGAGGCTTTTTTACTCCATCGAACATATCAGCCCAATTATTCCCTAATCTTTTTAACTCTATCATGATAGTCGCTTATGAGGTATAATTACCAGATTATACAGCTTTTTAGCTTCACTCGAACAGGATTCAGCCAAGATGCTTTAAAGCCTATGTTCTGGCAACTTGTCTTTATACCACTCATCAACGACTCTGGATATTTCAACATACACATATCACTACACTGTGTAATAATGATAAAATTTTATTGAAGTAGATTCAACATATATGGGGGTTTAAGTATTATGAACAAAAATACGATAAATAATAAATAATTTACCCGTACATTTGAAAAATCATTTTTACTAGAATGAAGTCGCGAGTGTCGATTATTATATAAAACTCATTTATTTTTTACCTTTAATTTCTCGTGTATTAAGTTGAGAAGTAATAGGTTAGCATGGTATGGGCATGACATGAGAAGAGATGACAACCATGTAACTAGAAAAGTGTTGAGTACAATGGTGGAGGACATACGAGTAGAGGAAGACCGAAAAAGTTGTGAATGGATTGTGTGAAAAATGATATGTGCGTAAAAGGTGTGAATACTGAGATGACATTTGATAGGAGGGAGTGGAAAAAGAAAATATGTTGTGCCGACCCTACTTAGGTGGGATAAGGGAAATGATAATGATGATAATTCTCGTGTATTGATATATAACATAAAGGTTGGCGCGCATAAAGAACTTGCGGTGAAAAAACGCACGAATTTAACAAAAGGGTTATGAATTTTGTTCCGCGCGTCTATCGACGAAATCACAGCAACGGTGAAAAATCTTCACGAAACTAAAAGAAATGTTATTACTGACTGTTTTTTTATCGTAGTGCGCATGCCTGCAGTCTTTTCTGACGCATGTTAAAACGTTTTAGTCGCGATAAGTTCTTAATATGCGCCTTTCTTCAAGATTTACAGCTTAGAGGTTAATTGACCGTTCAAAAATTTACGCTGGTCAATAATCTTTTAGTAAGTGTTACGTCAACTCAGTATCACTGTCATAACAAAATAACCTCAAAATTGTTTGAAATTCAAGTGAAATTGAAAAGATGAGTTATGAATAAATTGTTCAGTGGTGCAATATGTTCATAGGTGCGGAAATACGACCGCTCGACCCGGATGATTTGAGCGTCCGGAGGAAAGCACTACGAAATGCTGTCATCTGCATTGGCTGGTTGAAGTTTGCAAGTATCTGTTGTATAACCATTATGAATAAAGCGAACATAACTCAGCTTCTCTGGTGCTTTTCGTGGCTAGATGTTTGAATTCATCGAAGTGCAATTTCGCATACAGGTTGCTTAAAATATGTAGAAAATAACATACCATGCAGATTAAGTCAATAGGAAAAGTCTGGTCTATTATTATCTGGTCTATTATATCTAATTAAGATTTTTCTTTATTATATTGTCTTCTAATAGCCAAGCTAGGTCCAAAGCACCTTCCTGGAGATATATACAAGATATAAACATCTATGCCAGTCTACGAAGTTTTGCCGATTTCAATATATAGACAAATACACAATTCTATATTTACCCATGTACGGTGGTATTACAAGAATATATCTCAGGCTTAAGTTTATTTGCCATGATTTCCTTCTCCGTTACCGGCAGAGTTATCAATTTAATTAACTGAATGTATGGGAATTCCAAAAAAAAACCGGTTGATATCTCGATATTACATCAGTAACACCAACCAATTTAAACGACAAGTTTATCTTTTATCATTGTTTACTTTCCAGATATCAGTAATTTGCTATGTACTACTATTCTTCTTAATACATGCAAACAGTAAGGGTAACATGTCTCTGGTATTACAAATAATGACATTGGCCACAATACCGTTGCAAGTTTTACACGGGATACTATTATTTTTGGGTGCGCTTGAGGTAAGCTTAATTCAAACCATGAAAATTATAAAACAATCTTATCACGTAAATGAAGTTTCGACTTATGTAACTTAGATATACTTGTAGTTACCTTTATTGGAACTCTATGAGTGTCGAAATTAAAACTAAAACTCTCAGCCCTTAAATCTCACCCAGTTTTTGATTTAGATATTGTATTACATTTATATCTAAAAATGGTTGAAGAGTTAATGAAATAGAAAGCATATCAGTTCAAATCGTAACCAAAATCGGAGCAGTTAACATCTTACATACTGTTTTAATAGGCCTTTTCGTGGATACACTCCGATTTTTACGCCTTACACATTTGTATGGAAATCTCAAAAACGGCTTACATAATGCCTGTTTTATGATAACCCGCCTTAAGATCTCTACAGCCGGCGGGTGAATGTAGGCTTCGCAAACGAAAACATGTGTGAGTTTTCTTTGAGTGTCTTCAATTTGCCCCCGGGTTGGGTCTCGTTACGTAAACATTTCCTCGATTGTCTGTAACCGCAGTTTGTATTTTTAAAACTCATGCTTCTCTTGTAGATTTTGGTTAGGTTTTTTGTATTACCTTGTGTAATATTTTCTTTCAATTATGCATGTTCAATGTAAGATTTGCCTTGTAGAATGATGTTTTTTTCAATATTATACTAGCTTTTGCTCGCTGCTTTGTTTGCAATAAAGTAAATGTCACTTATATATATATATACTTGTATAGGTAATAGTGTTAGGTTTTAAAACAAGGTCTCAAAGCACATTACCGATTTGCCAGATGGTGAGTTTAATCACCATGTCAAGTCTTTTTAATAGCCCTGAAAGCTTATAGGGTGGATCAATTTATGAACAACGGCGATGTTTGGAAATGACGCCACTCTCTGTGCATCTTTCTTTTTTTGTACACGAGGAAATTCTGTATGGATACCCACCTTTCCGAGGGAGAGAGTGAGTTATGTCCCCACGGTGTACGTCTTCCGCAATAGTTAGTGTGATACGAGATCTTTATAGACTTCATCGTGCCACCCCAGCGGGTGGCCCAGCACCAGAAAGCGCCAAAAAGGCCCAGTGTTATCTAGCTAATATGGTTATCTTCCACGGCAGCGGCTCAAGCCTAGGTTCGATCCCTCGGTAGGGAGCCTTTGAGTGCGTTGCTAGCATGATACGGTGACACACAAATATACACATCACCGCTACAACACTACACGATCACCCCCACACACGTGCACGCCTACACGCTTACACATGAAAGTGGAAAGGTTTATTTTTTTTCCCTTATTGAACTGAAAAACTCTCAATTTTCCGATAATAAATATATGGAGGAGTTGTTGAAGCGTGTATGCTTGGTACACATATACGTTTCAACAACTCATATATATATATGAATAGTTAGCTAGGTTAGCTAAGATAGGTCGCGATTTTCCATGCAACAGGCAACAGCCAAGCCGAGGTGTGCCGTGCACCCTTGATCTGGTTGCCAAAATAAAATCGGCTGAGTACCTTAAGCGCTCGCCTTAGTGGTCCGGTGAAGCTGCCAAGACCTTGCTAGGTAAATAGCTTAGTCATTTCGAAAAAAAAAATATGGTTATGTTTAAAACTATGCATGCTCGTTAAAATAGGCTATGTTATGTTATGTATATAAAATAAAGTCCGTTGCCACCTCTGTCTGTCTGGTTGTTCGCGGTAAACTCAAAGAATACTGAACGAATTTACATACGGTTTTCACCAGTAGATACAATGATTCATGAAGGTCTAAATATATCATTTGTCAATGTTTGTGAGATAAGATGAGGGCATAAATTAAATAAAGTATTTTTGATTTTATTTTGAACTCTTTTAAGAGACCGTACTTTTTCTCTGTACAAAAAGTAGCCTATATCCTTTCCTATACATCTAATAACGTGTATACACTATTTCATGATAATTCTATGTTCACAGTTAAGGTGTAAAAGCTTAACAAATAAACTCGTATTCGCATTTATTTATCTAGTTTCTGCTTGCGACTTAACCCATGTGCAATAGTTACTTTGAGCTAATGGTAACACGCAGCGAAAGCTCTTCAAAAGGAAGAAAAGTGAAGAAAAAGAAAAAAAATGAAACATTATTCATTATTGCTCTTTGATTTATTTTCTTTTAATTGATACGTATTATAATAAGCAAGTCTTTTTTTTTTTCAGGAAAAAACACTATCAATGGAATTAGCCATGTGGTTCTGTCTTATATTGGCTTCGTACAATACTGTACTTGGTGTTATAGGCAGTATATACTTTATTAGAACGGGACATTTAACTATGCACTTTATGTTGGCCGTAATATTTGCGATAATGGCCTTGTCTTTATTCAGTAAGTGATTTAATGATTCCGATTATAATGTTGACATACGAGATTGACTGATTACCAAACACTTAATATCTTTACTAATATTATGAAGAGATAAAGTTTGTGAGTTTGTGATGTTGTAGGAAGTAATCTCTGACCCTACTAAACCGATTTACGAACAGAAAGCCACATTATTTGTGAGTATTATAGGCTATATATTAATCCTAAAAATGAAATCACTTTTTCTGGTAGTCGGATTTGCAAAGTAAATCGGAGAAAAAAACCGGTTGAACGAAAATGGTTTTTATGAACTCTACCTTAACGATGACAGATATATGATTGAGTTCTAGAGATAAGTTGTAGAGCTTGATAATTTCTATAAAAAAGTCAGTGACAGTATATGTCTATCTTCAAGGTTTTTTTTTTATTATCCGGGCGCGACAACGTCCGGCGCGCCCGCTATTAGTTTATATAAAGAAAAACCTTATCTAATCCGTTTTGCTGTAACTCGCCACTGGATGGAGCTGCGGTGCTTTAATTCTGTAATGTGTAACGTGTAACTTTTTTATTTAAATAAGTATTTCGTCGTCCACAGCCGTCCTTTGTCATGATATTTTGATTGTCTATGCCTATAAGAAGCTACTGATGTCTGCGTCACAACAAAGTCCAGAAGAAATGGACCCACGAGCGATAACATATGTGAAACAATCGTAAAATAAATTGCTACGCGAATCATGTGTTTCCACTTTTGTTGTTATATTATTTGATGACTTCAAATTACGTAAGCTTGCAGTTTAATTTTTAAGAATTATATCTAACTAACTTCTGCCCCACTTTGCTCTGTGGAATAGTTACTTTGAGATAACGTTAACACACAGAAGCTCTTAAAAGGAAAAAAAAAACGATTCAGAAGCATTTTTCATTGGTTCTCCGCTCCAACTGCTCTTAGCGTTATGATAACCTATATATACCTTATGGCCTTCCTCAATAAATCAGCTATCTAACACTGAAATAATTTTTCAAATCG
>JACEII010000097.1:868727-941929 GCA_014332785.1 Antheraea mylitta
TGTTGTAGCAGTGATGTATGGGTGTGTCACCGTATCGCGCAAGCAACGCACTCAAGGGCTCCCTGCCGAGGGATCGAACCTAGGAAGATATTGTTCAACGCTTTTTATGGGAATAAACGATAATAATGGGGTGTATCTAAAGACATAACTTTGAATTATCGTCAAAAAGTCAACAATGGACCAAGTTCAGCGATGGGATGGTTCAGGCACAGTTCACATAACACACAGTTAAGAAACTCCCTATAAACGCTCATAACGGCACACTCACACGAAGATGCGCATCGACACGACTCCTAAGCGAACCTCGCGGTGCTGTCCTTAGAATTCCTTTCAAAACCTCGCCTCGATGCGCGTCTTTGTGCGAGTGTGCCATTTGCGAGCGTATGTTCGTAGTTTCCGTACTGTGTCTCATATTTATACTGTGGTTTAGGCGTCATTTTTATGAATATATTCAATTTGATGCACGACTAAACTTCAATTTTGGTGATGTATAACTTCTCTCGATAGACTAGACACGATAATGTGTTTGTTGCTTTGTTCGGAACATTTATATTATTGAGGATATATGGGCTTGTCTTGGATGAAATATGTTGTGTAATCAATGTTAGTGGAGATAGTATAATTATTGATTAATCAACTGATGCCTTCGATTGCGTTTTCGTGAGAATACTTGTTGGCGACGCACACGTTAAGTAGCGCACACATTACCTTACACGTAGGTTTAGTATATTTCGTATAGAATATATATAGATTTTATTGATATGTGTATAGATTTGTTAGGTAGTTCATATGATAGAAATATATAGAAGTATATAGATTAATAGAGAAATAGGGATAGCGTTATACGTGCATAGAATTATTGATTGTATATTATGTGTGTTAGTGTAGGGTGACTTATAGATTAGGTATCGAGAATTATACGATCGTACATGGAACATCATATAACTAAACATAGGCTGTTTGAAACTTATGATTATTGAGGTACATAAAAATTTACAATGGTGCCTCATAACCAACACGTGAGAAACAAGGGTTCTACAAATTGTATAGTGAATAATTTAGAGTATTAGTGAAATTCCAGCAAAATACCGGCTTCCCTTTGTGGTATTAAGACAGACAAAGCGGATGCCTTTAAAGTAATAGAGCCCAGCTGTCTAGTAATCGTATTTGTTATGGTTTTATGGCATCCAGTAAAAGTATTAACTTGTAAAGATAAAATATAAATTTGTGTAGGCAAAGAACTAGCCTTTGAATATAATAATATATTTTTAAATGGTAAACTGCACAAACAATAGATTAGAATTCGGCGAAGGTAATGGGCCCGCCGGCGATACTTTTATGACGATGCAGTAATTCCCACGAGAATTTAAGAAATAATATTTTGTAAAATATAGATTTGTAATTTTTAATATTAATAGATATGAATTGAATTAAAATTATAGCATGGAATAACACATCACTTACGAAACAGTGATATGTGTCGTGATAAATCAGGGAAATCACGAACGTAATATCGAGTAATTATTTATTATTGATATCGAATTATAGAATATTAAGTAATCATTTAATATAGAATATCGAATGTACGTTATATTTATAGATAATATGTCACCCTATACAGATAGATGTAGATAACACACTAGAAATAGATACATAGAAATATAAGTTACGGTTTAAGATTATAGAGTTAATGCAAAACGGCACTTAATATAGATATAAGTTTAAATAGATATAAGATAGAAATTTTAGCATATAAATAGATAATAAGAAATGTATATTATTGATTTTTAAAATGTATATAATATAGACAAATAAATAGAGACGCGAAAACCGAGCCAACAGCACAAACGATAGAGTCGCTTCGTGTAACGGTACCCGCCGCAGATTTTGCTTATAAGCACGGTCGGCGCGGTACCGGGATAGACACGCCCTCGCCGCCGACGTGTGCGGTCTAGTCGCGACGCGTAAGTGTAGCAGAGTATCTCCCCTCTCGCTCGCTCACTTATCGCCCGCCGCGGAACCCCGGCGGTGAGCACACCAGCTCGCCCCTTGTTGCCATGGCAACGCCGGGCAACAATGACAACAAAGGCCCTTCTAAGGGCCAACTGATGCTAACCATCAACCCGATGACCACCCAAGCACGAACGGACACTGAACCTGCACCAATGACGACCTCACGCACTCTCACGGACCCTGCAATTGCACCCATGACGACCCCCCGCACTCAAACACGAAATCCGAACCAATACAGACCCTCACCAGCGTCACCCGACGAAGTGCCGCGTAGTCACGCCCCACACCAGCTCCCGAGCGAAAACACCCTAGAGCGCCATGAGCAGGATTTAATCGCCCTGGCGCTATTAGTAAACACGGACACCTTCTCAGATCAAATGCTAAGATGGATGGCCCTCCTTCTGCGGCTACGGGACGCAAAAATAGAGGGGACACCAATAAAAGCGGATGACGAAATTGCGTTACTACAAGCAGTGCGAGGCAACATCGCCCCGCCCGACATCCCCGAATACATCTACAAGACTAGCCCACAAAGGGTACGGACTGGGAGAAGAAGGCGCGAGGACGATGACATAGACCAGGGGGAGAGACGTGTCAAGTCCCGCACTCAATCAGTCCCTTCCCAGCCAGGGCCGCCCCAGGCAAACAAACCTTTTTTTTTTTTCTTTTTTTTATAACGTGGGGAAATCCCTTATGGATACCCACCCTCCCTGGGGAGAGAGTGGGTTATGTCCGACTCGCACGGACTAAAACCCCACGGTGTACGTCTTCCGCTATTGTTGGGGCGGCACGAGATCTCTATAGACTTCATCGTGCCGCCCCAGCAGGCAAACAAACCTGGAATCGAAAACCCGCCCCCGCAATACTCGAAACAAACAGTATTGGCGCGCATGTCGGATAAGTCATCCACACCGCCAACGTCATCCTCATCATCAGGATCATCACCCTCGCCGACGCCCACGCAACCATCTGCCAAACCGCAGGAAAGAGCGAGAATAATAAAACCGCAAACACAAGAAAAGCCACGAACACCGACCCCTGTACGCGCGGCCTCACAGCCCGGTACAAGAGCCGCTACCTTACTCACAAGAACGACCAATCAGATGCCGCCGGTGCCGAAACCCGTCGCCTCAACATCGTACGCGACAGTGGCGGCACCGAAAGAGAAGCGGACAAACGCAGGAACCAGACCCATTGCGAGACAGACGATGAGACAGACGACCCCGATACCAACAACAAAACCTACGGAACCCAGAATGAGAGGGACAGCGATACCGGACCTCTCAACCCAAACAGATCCGACGAAACGAGCAAGGGAGATAGCCACATCTGATCTCTCGGCTCCTACGCCCACGACTTCGACGAACATCGAAGCAGTAACAATTAATGAGAAAACCACAAGCAAATATCCGCCTATAGTAGTCGAAGACCTCACCAACTGCGTATACCACCTTAACGAATTAGCAAAAAGGCTGGGGAGATCGGCCAATGCCCGCTCGTTCGGCAACGGGATACGTATCTTCCCAGAAGATGAAAACGAGTACCGCTTGGCACAACGGTACTTCTCAGAAGTAGAACAAGCCGAAGGAGTCAGGTGGTACTCCTACTCCTTACAGGAAGAACAACTGCTCAAGCTGGCAATCAAAGGCCTATCTTCCTCTATTGACCCGGAGGAACTAAAAGCCGCCCTAAGAGAGAAAGGACTCAACCCAGAAGCGGCCAGATACATCCCGGCCAGAGGAGGTCGCCCGGGAGGCGTCTTCTTCGCGGCCTTCAGGAGAGAACCACATATAACCTCGACTATCTACAGCGTCGACGAGCTGTTGAGGTTTAGAGGGGTCAGGATTGAGGCATGGCGCGGGAAGACGGGACCCGCGCAATGTCACAAATGTCAACAGTTCCGCCACAGCTCCCATAATTGCCATAGGGAGCAGAGATGCGTTAAATGTGGCGGCCCGCATTTCGCGCGGGACTGTGACAAACAACCTGACCAACCGCCCACGTGTGCAAACTGTGGAGGCCCACACCCAGCAAACTATACCTCGTGCCCGGTTTACCGAAGAGAAGCCCGCAATAAACGTGCCGGCACGGTGGCGTCGTCCAAGGCCACCAGAACAAGAAATCCTGCAATCAGGGTAAACGAACAGGATAGACACCCTACATCCCATACCATGGTGGAAGAGACGGCCCAGGCCTCATTAATGGCCCCGGCAAACGACGGAAGAAGAGCGGGGCAGAGACGCGCGCCTAGAGGCGCGAGCCGCCGCCGCGGAAAGGTCCAGACACAAAGTACCACCCACGCACACGCCTACGACTCAGACGAAGAGTATAGAAATTGTCTTGAGGCGATGGGCAAAATGCTCCGAAACAAAGATAAGCTCCTAGGCGCCAAAGGGAGGCTATCAGCAGTACACACCATGTGTAAACAACTCTTAGTACCATAATGCATTACACACTAAGAGTTGTTTACTGGAATGCCCAGACTGTGAAGAACAAAACCGGACTGATCAATAACTTCCTAAAAGAGCATAATGTGGACATTATGCTCATCTCAGAGACCCACTTAACAACAAGAAGCAATTTTAAAATCTCAAATTATTTCACAATCCGGAAAGATGAGATTACTCCAGCAGGGGCAGCATATAGAGGGTTGGCAATTCTGATCAAGCGATCCATTGTCCACCAGTGCCTCCCGGTCGTAGAGTACCAATCGCTCTACGCACTGGGAGTCCTGATCAGCGTGGCAAACCAACCTTTGAGGATTTTCGCCATCTACCGCCCCCCATGCCACCCCTTCACGACTTTTACGGCAGATATCGACCATTTATTAAATACGCCCACGCCTACAATCATTGCGGGGGATTTCAACATGAAACACACGCATTGGAATTCGTCGATTGACTCTCCACCAGGTGCAAGACTTCTCCAACATGCCGAAAGCAAGGGCTACGAGATCTATGGGCCGGAAGATCCCACCTACTATGGCCCAGTTACTCAGGACGTCATTGACTTCACCATATTTGCGGGCCTTAACGTAACGCCGCAACAAACCACCTTACTAGATCTGCCGTCTGACCATCGACCTGTTATGATGGATATCAACTTGGCCCCGGACAGAGTTTACTTCCCGAGATCCCGAGTAACCACAGACTGGCCGGCATATGCAACCAAAATAATTAATACCATGGTATCAAGACCAACAACGACCGCTCAAGACGTTGAGTGGCTAACCGGAGAGTTGACCAACTGCATCCAAACAGCCGCCGAACAGGCCTCCCGGCGAACCACCACGAATGGACCAACCTACAAGCTACCTCTGAGAATAGCCAACCTAATTAGGAACAAAAGAGCGCTCAGGAAACTATGGCAACGCTCGAGATGCCCTGTCATTAAGTCCAGACTTAACAGGGCAATCGACGAGGTGAAGGCAGCACTAGACGCCCACGCTAACGACTCATGGCTCACCCACATCGACTCTGTGGGTGAGCATATACCGTCATTGCATAAGCTGTGTCGCAACGTGACGACAGCTCCAGAACCTATACGCCCACTACTCCATAATGGCCAGCTCTATTTTACAGCGGAAGACAGAGCTGAGATATTCGCATCAACGATAGAGAGCTCAGCAATACCATACCCAATAAAAGATGACCGCCATAACACAATGGTCACTGAATATGTGAATGAGTACCTGACAGAGTCACACCACACAAGAACCGAGTTCCCCGCCCTTCTTCACCACTCCGAGGACGGTGCAAAAAGCACTATTATCACTGAATCCGAGAAAAGCGCCGGGACCGGATAAAATAACTAACAACATGTTGCGCCACCTGCCGGCAAAAGCAGTAAGCGCACTAACTAGACTCTACAATGGAATTATACGCACCGGACACTACCCGGAGGACTGGAAACGCGGGATTATCATTTTGATCCCCAAAAATACGCGTGATCCAGCAAATTATCGACCGATTACCCTGCTCAATACAATGAGTAAGGTGTTTGAGAGGATCCTGCTAAAAACACTAAAACCAGCCATACCACTAAGACCCGAGCAATTTGGCTTTAGGGAAGGGCATTCTACCACCCTACAGCTCACCCGAGTGGTAGACACGGTAATAAAGTGCCACGCGAAGAAGGAGTATGCGGCGGCCATATTCCTGGACATGGAAAAAGCCTTTGACCGTGTCTGGCACGAGGGGCTCCTATATAAATTAGCAACGGCCAGTGAAATTGATACACGCCTCTACAAGATCATTAAATCATTCCTCACTAATAGACGAGCCGTAATACGGGTAGAGAATCACATCTCCCGTGAAATCCACCTACAAGCAGGGGTGCCACAAGGAAGCTGTCTGTCTCCCTCCCTCTACGCTTTGTTTACAAATGATATCCCCGTGAAAGGGAAAGCGAACCTAGCGCTTTTCGCAGACGACACGGCGTACATGACGACCTCTATGAACAGAAATCGAGCAGCCAAACTACTCCAACCCACATTGGACGCATTACCAGAGTGGCTCGACAAGTGGAGGCTCTCTGTGAACGTGGGAAAAACCCAAGCGCTGATCTCTAGAGTAGCAGCCCGCCAACCACCACTACTAACACTCCAAGGCGAGAGTATCCCGTGGCGTAACAAAGTCACGTATCTAGGCATCAGCATAGATCGATGTCTTACATTTAAGCACCAAACGCTCACAGCCTTAGCTAAAGCCAGAAGAGCCAAGAGGGCGCTGCGATCGATACTGGGGTCCAGGCTGCCATACAATACCAGAATAGGCATATACAAAGCCTATATCAGGTCGCGCCTTACCTACGCCGCCCCCTCTTGGTACGGATGCCTCTCAGAGTCATCGAAAGACAAACTACAGTCCTTCCAGAACGCCGTGTTAAGACTAATAACCGCAGCCCCGCGTTATGTTAAAACTAACACAATTACGCGGGACTTACAAGTAGAAACCATATATGACTTCGTAACCCGACTCGCCACAAAAATGTTCGGGAGGGTGGACGCATCGGCACACCCTCACCTTAGAGGTATTGCACCCCTGCACGCCCGACCGCCAGATGACAGCAGAACAATAGACAACCCACGCAATACCACACGCCGGAAAATCCTCTATAGACCCCAACTTCGTGAAATGATTAAACAAAAAGAAGGATAAAACCACAGAGGTATCTTTCGAGAGGATCATACCTCGAAACAAAAAGACATGGTCGTAGTAACGACCGGAGAATACGCTACCGCCAGAGGGGTCACCCTGATGCGGTTTCCCCGCACCTCTCCCCCCGCGCGGGGGAGGCGGGGGTGCGAGAAGAGCCCGACGCTACCGGGATGTAGTCTGATCGCAGAGCTCATAGAGATAACATCGAGTAGTCTGAACATAGAATTCGTCGTGACAACATTGAGTAGTCTGATTGCAATAACATCGAGTGGTACGAGCACGCAGTATAGTAATTATTGATATTGACAGTAGTGCTCTGTTGGCTCGGGGACGCGGTCATTATATGAGAACCACGTTGTTTTCTTGCGACCACCCCGACCTCCGCTTCCGCAAAAGCTATCACCTTAGTCGACTGGCTCGTGCATTATTGCACATCATAGAGAGCCCCTTCTGGACATCAAGACCGGCATCCGACTGTCGCCACCGAGGCGGGCTACCGGCGCTCTCTCTACCACCTTCGAGAGTTCTACGCCCGCCCAACGCCGGGGAACGTCGCCTCGCCTCGCCTCACCTCTCACTCACCTCATTCCACCTAACCCCGCCTAACCGCGGGCCGGTGACGTACGAGGCCGAGAGGTGTCGCCGTTCATATAGATATTTGACAGGGCGGCGGCCTTCAATAATACTTCTATATAAATGAATTTACGTTGGTGGTAGAGCGACGCTGAAGCTATAACTGGTTTCAGCATGAATGGATCGGCTCGACCGGGATAGTACCACCCTCTCACAGGAAGACATCACGTCTGTAAGTAACAGTGCTTGCATTGTTGCGTTTCGTTCGGTCAGCGAGACCACTAGATTCCCATCTACCCATTCTCCCTTCCTCCCTTCCCCTCTACCCTCTTTCCCTCCAACACAGGATGGCAACGCACTTTCGACTCCTCCGGTGTTGCTAGTATCTATGGACGGTGGTGAACGCTTAACATCGGCTGACCCGCTTGTCCGTTTGCCTCCTATGATATTGAAAAAAACTGTGAGTTGTTTTTTAAGAACATCTCCCACCTATTTGTCAGTCGATTTTCTTCATTATTTTTTTTCTTTGGTAGATAGCTATTGACGAGCTCCAGTGTCGATAATAAAAATTCGATTTTTTTTTCTCTACGGTTGAACTTCAAGCTCTGGACGACCACTAGTTATTATATAGTAATCGTCAAATATTAGTTAATATAAATTTAGCGGGTTGAAATATTTTTTTATGTAATAATCACTCGAATATTTGCTGAGATTCAATTCGTGGAATTCTACGAATGGTAAAAAGCCCAGTCGAGGTATTGCGTTGTCATTGTGGTTGACTGCCTCAAAGTCCTGTGACACTACAAAGGTCGACATAGTTACTGCTATAACTTTCCCGGCTAACTCAATACGGTACGGTACCAACGATGCAGCCAATTTGGCTAACTCCTATTTTTGTTGTTTCTTGTTATCAAAACAAGGGTTGTATGTAAGAAAAAAATTACAAAAAAATGGAGAGACTGAGGTATAAAATCAATATCAAAAATTCTTTATTCAATTTAGGCCCTAATAAGGAGCTTATGAACGTCAAAAACTACCACCGGTTCGAAAACAACCCAGCAGCCATCGAGAAGAACCGGCAAGAATACATCATACAGCTTATAGTGGATGCACAGAGAGGAGTCAATTCCAGACATCACTATCGTTCACATACTGATCCACTCTATAATATTCTTTTGACACTAACACCCGCTTGACGTGGCGCTTAAATTTACAGTCCGGCAAATCGGTAACACGTTTTGGGACTTTATTGTAAAACCTAACACTGTTATCTAAGAAAATATTACTGGTTTTTATATATGGGACGACCAGTTTATTACAGTTTCTAGTATTTACATTATGCCGGTCTTTTACTAATTTTTTTTTATCAAAGCACGACATAGTGACTGCACTATACCTGATGTTAAGCATAGTACAATCCAAAAACATCGGCAACCACCGAGTGACAGATTATCTATCGCCGGTCGCCGCTGTCATGCCGGCCATAATGACAAAAGTCACCCGGTACTGGATATGCACAGGCTGATCCCGAAACGCGACGCGCAGAAGCGAGTCACTATGACGGGCTTTTTCGTCATATGCATAGTGGTTGCGACCCAGTCGTACCATCCCGCTTTCGCCATTGCCTCGTTCGTTATTCAGCAGGGTGCACCACGTGCAGGTGATGTTGGCTTGGGTGTCTCAAGTCTTAAGATGTTATTCGACACCCCTTACACCCCAAAATTCATACATACATTAAATTATTAAGAATGTATTAATATATAATAAGTCTATTCACAAGTTGTGTATAAAATGATACACATAACACTGTGACTGTTATATTTCAGACTTCAATAATAAATATAGATATCTTACTAAAAACACAACACTAGTTTCTAATTCTCATCTTAAACATGTGCACCGCGGGACTGAAGTATAATGGTATTGTCTGTGCCACAATATTTTTTTTTTACTAGAAAATAAATACTTTACGAGCTTTTTACATAATGCCGGTTGTAAATTGAAGCTAAAGCCTCCCTACGTACGAGATACGACGCTTCTTATGTAAGCTGTAGTTTATTGTAATTTATTACATTGTTCAGGGTATAAAAAAAATGTTTTAGTATGCATTATTATTTGGGTAGATGTTTTGTGTAAATAAAAATGTTTAGAATTAGTATTTGCTATTGGAGTATAGCTATTTTTCGTGTCTTATAAAAAAGTTCGGCAAAACATTAAAATCGAATATAATTTATAATAAATCAAATAAAAATATATATTTATTTAAGACACGAGGTAAGTGTTTTGTTTGTCATTGTGTATCTCAGTGGCCTAATCTGGTTGTACTACATTATATAATTAAAATGTAATACTAGCTATATAGTGGCTCTCCTATGTTAAACTTGACACTGGTAGAAATCGTATCAATGAAACTTAAATATTAAAAAGTTGAAATTAGTGAGTTTGGATGTTAGGGGTAATCGCTAGTACTACTGATCCAATTTAAAAAATTCTTTAACTGTAAAATTACTTTTTATTTAGGTGAATAAATATTTTCAATACTTGATCAGAATAAATATAATTCAAATTAGTAAAATTCTATAACGGAGCGTGCGTTGCTAGAATGATTTGAAATATAGGAATAAAATCCATAGCAAAAGTCATTAAAAATTAAAGTCGATTTAGTAAAGGATTAAAAGTAAGTTAAAGAAAATGTTATATAGTAAAATAAATCAAATTAAATTAATGTAATTACAATAGAAATAAAACTAATAAATAACAACTTATGAACTTTTTCTGCTACCTGGCTTTATCACGGCCTGGTGTCAGGGTCCGTTTTTCTATTTAGCTTTCTCTTCTTTGTCCGGTCTTCGGTGTCTTTTTGTGTGAAGTGGTTCTCCTTTATGTCCGCTTCAATAAGTCCAGCCAGCATTTAGTGGGCCTGCCGCGAGAACTTGGACCTTGTACGGTGATGATGAGATATCTAGTAGCCTCAAAGTCGGGAGCCTTGTGACTTATGTGGCCGTAGCTTAGTAAGAGTTTGTGATATATTTCTTTATGGAACATATTATGGATTTTATACCAGTATTAAATTAAAGATTACTATAGCACGTTTTTCTTTACGTTATATCTAATGTCATTAAGATTAATCTTCAAACCTATTGTTTGTAATCTTCTTTATTTCTGTAATTTTTCTGTCCATGTGTATGTGACTGAACTCGTCAAATTTTTTTAATTTTTTTGTGAAAGTTCAAGTGAATTCAAAAAGAGGTCTAAGAGGTCTTTTCTGCAGTTTGTCTGCAATGTCACGGACTCCAAGAACTTATATTAAAAAATATATATTGCAAATGATTAATGTGATTCTAAATTTACGTCTAGATATATTTACCATACTAGTTACCTACCCCGGCTTTTTACGGGTGTAGTAATAAAGAAAATGAGACAATATCTTTCCATTGTAGTTTGACCGTGTATTAAATACATGGTTTTTACTGTATGCACAGAGAGGGGTCAATTCCAGACATCACAATCGTTCACATATTGATTGCACTCCGAATAGTCTTTTGACACCAAACTCATCGCATTTAACTTACAGTCGGATAAAATGGTAATATGCTTTGGGACTTTGTTTTAAAATTTTAATAATATTATCTAAAATATATATATATATATTAGGGTGGCCCAAAAAAACCGACTATTTTTTTTTTTGAGTCTCGGGTGAAAATATGTTAGTTTTTGATGTTTTAGAGCCCTCTCCAAAAGACAGCTCAAAAAAATATTTTTAAGAGGTCACTCCAAATTTTTTAAAATTTCCAAAATCGTCAAAAATCGTTTTTTTTTTATTATTTTTCTCATCATTTTACTTTTTTCTACAAGAAAAATGATAAAGATCCTGAAAATGTCAAGTCGAAATTTTAATATTTAAAATAAAATTTTATAAATATAAATATTTAAAAAAAATCAGTACAACAAGTCCCAAAGCATATTACCATTTTACCCGACTGTAAGTTAAATGCGATGGGTTTGGTGTCAAAAGACTATTATAGAGTGCATCAATATGTGAATGATTGTGATGTCTGGAATTGACCCCTCTCCGACCCCTCCTATATATATATATATATATTTAAATGTTACCCTTTTCATTCAAATTTTCATACAATATATAAAATAAATGAACTCATTAAGCTGCTCTTTTAGTGAACATTACAACATAACTGTGTATGACAGAGGTCACGCCGCATCGCAGATCGCAAATTAAGTCCACTGATTCGAGATATAGTGACGTCACTTGATAAATTTAAAAAATATCGTTTTCACATTTACATGTATTTATCTTAACTGCTTTATTATATGACTACCGCAACGTCCCGGCTTTGCATGCGTCGTCATCATCATTAGTCTGTAAGACACCCACTACAAGACCATAGGCCTCTTCCCGAAAGAAGGTACAAGCACAATCACCACACCAAGCCACGAGGTATTGACGACATCAAACTCACAGAAATCTAGGAAAGAAAGAAAGAAATAAATATTTTATTGTTGGAACAAACATACAATTAAATTACACAAATTAGTTAAACAGAAAAAAAATACATTTGCAAATTAAAAATAAACGTCCAACAATTGGCGAACCCATTCAGCAAAAATGTGCAATACAGTAGTACTGCAGCGCTGATTTTTGATGGGAGCCTATAAACGGACGTTCATTCGGTCATATTAATGTAAATATAAAATTTAAAACGAACAAAAAAAGAGAAAAAGTAACACAAACACATAACACGTCACGGATAATCACACTAAAGAAGTATGGCTACTGTAACCACAAATCTAAAACTAAATAAAACAGATATAATTTTAGAAGTAAAAAATATACACCAACAATATGGGCGTACAATAGAACTGCGTGAATACATTATACGTTACTTTAATTACTGAGTTTGAAGTTGCAATAGGTAGTGGTTATATGACATCTATAGTTCTATGTTTTCTCACAAACATTGGTACTACAAGAACATCTGTCAGGTCCAGGATTTCTGACGATGGTTCCCTTCTCCGTCAGCCGATAGTGTTAACAATTTAAATTGGTAAATGTACTCAAATTCCGAAAAATTCGTTGGTACATATCGGGGCTTGAAATTGCGAACATTGTAATAATAATCTATCGGTCAAAACACTAACCCACCAGGACTATTATATACTATATACAATATTATACACAAAGTGTGCAAAGTACCTAACGTTGCGTCATAAGAGTCTAAATGTATTAAATCCTAAATGTATTTGGAAGCTTTCATATTCATATTTTATCAGAGTCACAATTGGAGTTACATAAGAATTTACACACAAACAACTTTTTAATATGAAACTCCTTTGTCTCACAAAAATGGTGGGGGTGAACACTGTGTCGTGTGTAGTGTTGAAAACACCGGTTCTCGTCCTATCGTAGTTAAGCGACGTTGGCCGCGGTCAGTACTTGGATGGCTGATAGCTTAGAAACGCTTTTAGCACGCTTTAACACTAACAATCTCTCACAGTTTCGTATAACTCAATCGATATATCAAAGTGTAATTATGACGTGAGCTTAACTTTCAATATCATTAACCTTTGCACAAAGCAGTAAATTAGGAAATAATATTTTGAAGGATATAATTTGGACATCATTTGTGGGTGTTCAATTTACTACAAAGTAATATAGTTCTTATTAGAATCCTGTCATTGGTAAGTAGGTTAGAAAGAAAAAGAGAATAAAGATTCATAATACATGACTTCTAATTATTAAGAGCTCCAAATTTGACATACGTTTTTTTCACTACAATTTCGAAAATATTTCAGTGCGGGTTTTGAGAAAAAACATTGTTTTTTTATCAGCGTAATATATTTATTTGAAGTGATTATTTTATCTAAGATCCATAAATTGTAATGCTATTTTAGCAATCACTGTGTAAATTGTCACAGCTATGAGTTTGTCAATAAGGAAATTTATTAACTGATTGTTTTACTATAATTCGCTAATAGATGACGCTAAGCTATATTTTAGTGTTCTTAATTTTTATATTGTAATTTAACGCAGACGAAGTGGCAGGCTGGTACATTTACAACATATCAAAGTGCAGCTAACAATCTCATAAATTAATCTGGCCGTCAGAAATGCGATTCGTTCAGTAAGTGCTAAATAGGGTAAACGCACCCGTTCTTGACTGTAACAAATCGCGGCTTAATCCGACGATTGAGCGTGAACTATGATAGTCGTTACGCGGATCCAGCGTACGTAATAGACTTTCTTTTGTCGCTAATGTGCCATAAAAGGAGCACTGTCCTCCAAGCAAACGGTTTTGACCGTCACTCGGATTCGGGCCGACACATGATTCTTTTACCCTTATATTGGGCTGTGTAAATATTTATTGTTTATGCACGACTTACAAGAGGGTTCTCATGAGAGATTCCTTTGAAGTTTTATGGCGATTGCTCTCATTTGGATGGTCAAGTTAAATTTACTTCGAGTTTTTTTGTTATCTTACGTGACTTTCTAGAATCTTTAAATATCATAAAAAGCAACGTTTCACTTAGTAAGTTGCTTATAGAAATATGATAATATGAGAATTACTGAATCGATTTGCGTGATGTTTCTTTTTTAATAACTATTCTCTTGGTAATATATTTTTCTAGAATATATTTTTCTTATATAAATGTTATATGGAACAAGTTATGACGATAAAAGGAAATTATGTCAACATAAAGTTATGTCTAATAAATTCTGGTACTGTATAAGGTAAGCCTATTTTAAGCCTAATTTATTTTAATAGAAAAAAGTTGAAGAATAGAAAAATAGAGAAGAAGTCGATACGGGACGCGCGGCAGATGTGAAACATCAAAATTATTAGAATCGAACGAATCTCAAATTCTCAAATAACAATATAGGTATGCGAGTCGAGAGCGGCAAGAGAGATAGTGCACAGTCGCTTGCGCATGGCATCGCGTCGCCACGTTTCACATACGCACACCACGGCCTGTATCGCCATGGTATCGCCACGCCAACAATCAGGTTTACCTTCACTTACAGATGTTCCACATCGATTGTTAAGGTTATTAATTATTGAAATAACAGTGACCATTTCTATGTAACAAAGAGACGTGTAAATGTAAACGTAATATGTTAAATATTAATTTTGACTAAATTAAATCGACCTAATTAATATTACAAATAAATAATTATGTATTTTTAGGTAACCGAAACAATATACCGCAGATTAATTATGATTCCATTAATTCTTCACAATGAAAACGGCTTTTGCGTGTAATTCTGTGTATTTGTTTTTATTTTAACGTAAAATATTCATCGCGCAAATTCTTATGAAATTCATCACGTGAATTCATATGAAATTGAAGCTAATATGAGATTTTTTTAATGCGCAAAATGAACGGTGTAATCCATTCGCGGTAATATGACTCTAAAATATCTGGAAAAGTAACCAACAATTTATACTTTTATGTTTCGGCTTAAAACGTTATCAAATCCCATTATAAACAGTAAAACAATGTAAAAGAAAAATCTTTTTTTTTCAATATTATTATTTTTCTTTTTTCTGTCTTCTTTCTCTTTATATATAAACTAGCCTCTGCCCGCGACTTCGTTCGCGGGGAATAGATACACTAACACTAACACACAGCAATTCTCAGTAGGAAAAAATATCCTGATTTTGAAACATTTTTCATCTGTACTCCGCTCCTATTGGTCTTAGCGTGATGGTATATAGCCTATAATCATTCTCGATGAATAAGCTATATAACACTGAAAGAATTTTTCAAATCAGACCAGTTCCGATCATTTCTTTTGAGTTATACTTTTGAAATAGCACGATATTTTCGTTTAATATTATTTAGTAAAGTTTAAAAAACTACGATTATATATTTGATTGAAAAAGGCGTTCTTTGTAGTCTTTGTTATTTGCAAAATAACGTCCACTATAGTATTTACGATTATGCAAACGAAAAATATCTTTGCTTTAAATCGTTTTTAAGTTTTCTTCTCTGTGCGTATAATTAAATATAGTACTAATAACACCACAGAAAATTACAGATATCAGTTAGTTAATATTGTAAACAACAAAGTTTGTGAGCAAGAATGTCTGTTTATTATTAGTACCTGGGCGACCGAGCCTAGCTCGGTTCTTTAAAAAACATTTTTGATTGAAATCTTAGTAAAAAAAAGTTTTCTATGAATTAAATCTAGCTAGATCAATTTATCGTCCCCGAAACTACCTAAATACTAAATTTCACGGAAATACATGACGCCATTTCCGAGATCATGAATATATAAAAATATACAATAATTGCTCGTTTAAAGGTATTAGATTTTACTCAAAATCTTCTAAACGGGTTTTAGTGAAACTTTACGGTATAAAAAATAATACATAAACGTCATAAGCTTATAAATCAAAATAATAAATAAATTTATAAAGATGTTGTTTAATTGGCCATAATGTAAACATATATATAAAAAAAGTTGGAAAAATGTTGGTATCTGCGAGCTTATTATCTATAGTAATATTATAAAGAGGTAAAGTTTATGACGTTGTAGGGGGTAATCTCAAGAAGTACTTGCCCGATTAGAAAATTTCTTTCATTATTATATAGCTCATTTTTCGAGGAAGGTTTATAGGCTATATCACCACGCTGATGCCAATAGAAGCGCAGCACTTACAAATAATGTTTTAGTTTTTGGCGGGATTTTAGTCTGTCGTGTAGTGGATTTTATATTTTATTCATAATCTTGTGTTATTTGACTATATATTGTGTAAATTTGGTGGTGTTTTACGTAATATAGTTAGTTTATTATGCATAAGTGAAGTGAATGGAAAATAATAACACGGAGCATGAAATTCTGAGATGCCACTAAAACTCCCTGGATGGTTCTAGCAAGGGATCCACCATCTTGTTAGAATATGGTTTCACACGATGCTTAATATTGGAACGATCACACGAAGTTTGTGATATTATTGACTACGTGAGAATGGCAGTAATAATCGGAAAGATTGATTGCCAAAAATGAAGTAAAAAAAAAAAAATGTTTTATCGAAGGTTTTTCTTCTTGAGAGCATCCGTTGTGTGTTAGCATTAGCCCAAAATAACTATTTCACGCGGACGAAGTCACGGACAGAGGCTAGTCACAGAATATAGAAAATTTAGTATCTTCATTTTTTAAAATACGAAAGTAAATATTAGTGTGTTCAAACGAATGAAAATAAACACACTTTTAACCTTATTAAAATTAGTACTAGACATTTCCAGTAATTAAAATAATATTCGTTTATTTGGTATTATAATAATATTCTTTTAATAAGGCTAATAAGGGCTTAAAATTGATTAAAACACGCCTTAAAACACAAACCAATCCCACAAACGTAATTCACACCTGAGAGGATGTCGCAGAAAAATAGTAAATTTAATATCTCTCGAACGGCCGCGAAATCCTCGCCCGGGGGCCGTATTAAAAAAACTTTTGCCACGTTACTCGAGCATTAATTAAACAGAATGAGCCTAATTTCAAGTTACGCCTTTCATGCTAATTGAAATAAATGTAAAGTTTTAATCAGCGAATAGAAGCGCAAGCTCTCCGACCCCTTCATCTCTGGACTTCATTTTGTTAATTCGTTAAAATGTCCCTGTTTAGTTGAACGCTGCGAACGACGAGGACGAATTTGTGTAAATAACTTGTATAATACAGCCATGACAGTTTCCTTTGCGCTTGACTAAATTGTTAAATATTTTATTTATGTATAAGGTTCTTTCTTAAATTACTTGCGTACGTTATGTTTGTAATATGTTAGGGAATTTAGTTTTACTATTTACGGCTGTAGTTTCACATGCTTTCATTATTATTGACGTGAAACTTTATTTAAGCCCGTTTAGCGTTATTTTTGGCATGAGATATGATTTTACGTCATGACATACTAGTTAAACGTGACCGAGTATATTGCGCTTACATGGCTTCCGTCAGACTAGCGATGCGTTGAACAGCGACCAGTGTACTCGTACGTTTAATATTGATCTTGTATTAAAATTGTGCATCTTATATACTTGGTTAATTAATAAACTCTATAGAAATGATTATATTTATTGTTCGAAGTGTCGGTAGATACGAAAACTAGACCAACTTTTCGATATACAAATAACAAAGTTTGAATAATTCTTAGTATATATCATTTAAAAATTCAAAAGAGAACAGTTATATCATTGTTTTAAGTATTCATTACTATCGGCACTCTATATGACTGTATCGACTTTTTTTAGTTGTAAAAAACAATCTAGTTACAGGAAACTAGATATTACGTAAATATTTTCCCGGTTTCAATATCTAAGTATATCAAATTTACATGTTCTTCGCTTGAAAGGGGCAGAAGATGATGTGTACGTAGTGGTGAGTTGTAGTAAGGATAACATAAAAACCTTAGACATAAAAAAATAATCAAGTATGCAAACTTTCATAGTGATGGGTGAAGCGGCGTTGGAGTTTACGATTCTCAGATAGTGTATCAATATCCAATATATATTAGGGAAGCGCATAAATAGACATTTTTTTTTAAATAAAACTACTTTAGGTACGACTAGGAGGTAACTGGAAGACAATGCAACGGAAGTCCGTTACGGTAATATGGTGTCACGTTTCTGTACCAGCCGGATAGATAATAATTAAATATAACCAAAACTTTTATTAAACATAGCCTCTGCCTGCGACTTCGTTCGCGTGGAATACAGTAGATACACTAACACTTTCAAAACGAAGTTATTCAAAATATATATATATATATATATATGTTAGTTATTATTTTTATTTAACGTGTATGGTAGTGTTGCACAAAATATCCACATCAATGCCGACCAGCGAAGGTGAGATATGTCAGATCAAGATATCATAGGAGCATAAAAACCGTTTGCAAATTCTTTCGCTTGAACCCGGTAGTTTTTGGTCTTAAAACAGTTCTGATACCTCATCTTGCGGTTTTAGGGGCATCTGATTTACAGAAGTGCTCGAATTCCCCTAAGGAATCGATGGATGGTGCATCGAATACAAATGCACCCCAACCTCAAAGCTCGTGCTGTAATCGTTGGGATGATGGACGTCATTTCTATAACAGTTTTTTTTTTTATATTTTAACAAAAATTAGGTAATTGCAGAACTTCAAAAATCCTAAACGTAAACGAAATTTTCATTTATATTTATTTCTCTCGTACTAATACTTTTCTTTAAAGTTTGAAAAATGAATAGGATTTCAAATATACATTTTGATTTTTTGAAATTATATGTTTATATATTTATCCATAATATATATTTTGTTTTTTTTTTTTGTAGTTTATGACTCTTTTGTGTTAATTTTGCACTAAAATTTCGTAAACATGTCTTACTAATATGTAATACAACAGTAACGACGAAACTGAGGCCTATTACGTTTCACGAAACATATTCCACCGCTATATTATTTATTGTAATGTGTTTGAGGGTTAAAATAGATTATCAACATCTTCACATATCGCGCCTTTCCGAAAACAACGTGTTATCTCAAAAAACCTAATTTTACAGGAGGCGGGTTTTAAGTTTTAAAAACCTTATAAAATGTAAAACAAACATTTTAAAATCTAAAGTTGCTGTGAATCAAGTAAACTAATTAATAATCTCCTTAAATATGCTATAATAATAATTCATTTCGTATTCTTTCTAATTAAAAAACAATTAAACTCAAAAAAGGGAAAATATGTCACAGTTTTGCCGAAAATATGTCACAAGTTTGATGTGGTAAATGAAATTATCACGTTGTAGATGATATTAAAAAATCATTTGTACCGAGTTATGTGATTAAAACACATTATAGAAATCAAAGGTCTTTATTCATTCAATATAATCGTTATAGAAAAATAGTGACTTCTTTGGACACCTTATGAGGTCCTTTTCTTAATTAATTAATAAAGGTTAAAGTAACAAGTTAAAATCAGTCTTAATCAGTACACGCTTATTATGAGAGTAGTATAAACAAATATCAATCAATGTCTAAAAGCACTGAATGTATATAAGATAACAAAGAATTTTTCAAAAAATATTTTACTAAAACAAAACTTAAGAGTCATAGATCAAAACTTGAAAGCTCAATCACCACAACTGCTATATGTTTTATAAAATATGTGACTAAAAAGAAACATAATACTGATAAATTAAAACTAAGAAAAGCATATCAGTCATAATATTAAATAAACTAATTAATCACATTTTAAACAATAACAATTTCCCTTATATTATTAATAATCAGTTTTAAAGTTAATATTAAAAAAGGTCATGCAAATGACCTATAGATTTTCAAAAAATGTTCTATAATATCTTGGGATAAGGTTTTTTATTTAGTAAATCCATGATATCCTTTTTCTTTTTGTCAGCTAATCCAGGTTTTCGAGTATATACTTTCTTTAACTCTAAATTAATATCAGTCATCTTTTTCTTTCTCAAAACTGTGGCCCTCTTCAAGAATCCATCAGTGTATGAATTTTTAAATAAAATTGCATGTGGATCATCTCTTTTTACTACAACTACTTTTATTTCTAATAATTTTACTGTATTGTCATCTTCATCTTTTAATAAAGAGAAACTCAGTTGATTGCATATATACTTCCAATCATAAAAATCGTCATAACACATTTCCGTAACATGTATAGGCTCACTTCGTTTTCTTGCTGATTTTATAGCACTAATAAATGCGTCAGGGGTATACATAGGACCCGATCTTAATTGCCTCTTTACCTCTCTTTCAATTTGGGAATGAGCGGAATCCCCTTCAGTTTGGGTATGTCCTTTAATCAAATATTTATGCGTGATTGATTTAATATTTGGTAAGGTATGTACAGCATAGAGATACATTGCAATCATAAACTTATTTTTTTGTTGACTAGCACAGTTCTGAATAAAAAAGAACATCTAAATCTTTTCCCGTTTCCGAAACCTTCTTCAGATATTTATATACACATGTACCTATTTCGTTTACACCTCTGTTCGCGTTTGATTCATCCCATACAAAACTTTCAACAGCATTATTCTGTATATTATAAATGGTTAGGTTAAACACATTCAGTTTCGATTTGTAATAAAATACAGAGATTTCACCCTTAGGGCATTGAAAGACAGCTTGTAGATCATAAACAGCGACTAAAATATCTTTATTACTTTTATCGTTTTCCTTTTCAATGCGTGATAATTGCTTTTCTCTGACGTGCTCTTCGTATTTCTCTTTTATGAATACCTTCTCATCATCTGTACTGTTTTTAAATGCTTCGCAAATGTCGCACATATCTTTTTTAGGAATAAAAAATGAAATATTAAAATCTTGGGTAAATATTCGATAAAACATCGCGTAAGTCGGGAAAGGGGTATTTTGAGACTTGCATTGATCCACATAATCCCTATGAAGATCGGTAATAGATTTACTCCCATCAATGTATTGTCTTTTCGATTTAGCTCGAGTGTAGTGTGATTCGATTTTAGGAATCGACTCTATAAATTTTCTAACACCAATTTTAATGCTTTCATCTATTGTTCTATGGTTTTGATGACATCCACGAGCATCAAGCATTAGTGAAATGTTAGAATCTTTATTTTTTTTCTTTAGAGCAGTCTCTAAAGGCCGATTATTAATCCCCAAAGTATTTTTAAAGAATAGCTTACATACTCTAGTTTTTACACCAGCTACGGTGAAATAAAATGCATTATTATTATGACGCTTTATTGCTATGACTCCCTCTGAATTAACTTTAACGTATCTATGTTTTGGCACGACTACTTCGACACTGTTTGCGATAAATGACCATTGCTTTCCGATTTCTCCTAAATTCCAATAATCTTTTAAAATACGCTGTCGTTGCTCTTCTGTGACTTTTGATCGACATTTAAACGTACAATTTTCTCTACAAGCAGGTTTTACTTGACGTTCAGGAATGATTTTATTCGTTTTTGTTGATATATATGATTGTCCACAGTTTCGTAATCGCTTTGCGACATTTCTTTTCCAATTTTCTTCTTTTCTTAATCTTTTTTTTCCTTTCTTGGTTGGAGTATAGTGTGACTCTATCTGTGTTGCGCTATTATTTTTAGCTTTAGGTGAAGTTTCAGTTTCCGTTGGAAGTAATATTTGTTTGCACGTGGAATTAGATATGATTTTGTGGTCATCAGAGGCTGTTACATTAAAATCTTTGACACGTTGTTCTACTACAATTGTGTCTAAATCAGAACTTAAAAAATCTTCATCCTCTGGAAAGTAGTTATAAGTAGAGACATATTCATCATTAGACTCCGAAGAGCATTCTACATGTTTTGGTTTTGCTGCTTCATAGTTCGGATCTTTTACAGAATCATCGCTATCTTCGTAAAAAGATGGGCTACTTGTTACTGAACTACAACTACTATTACTTGATGAACTATTGCTACTTGTCGATTCACGTCGGCTATTCATCGTATGCCTAAAGTCTTCTTTGTATAATGCAATCCTCTCAGTGCTAGAAACTCCAACTTCCTCATATAGTAGACTTGAATTATTACCTATATTCATTTGAAAACTACAACTTCCTTGCTCATTTTCACTAGTTTTTTTTTGTTGCTAATAAAGATCCCATCTGAAAAAATAATTCGTGATGTTATTTCACTTCAGTGGTTACAGTGTGCTATAACTAACATGTTTCAGAAAATATGTATGGTTTTTTCTACAAAAAGGTAACAAAAATAAATAAGTGCAGTTTATTTTTTATATTAAGAAGCCATTCAGCAACTACAATGTTTCATCCTAAAATATCACAGTTAAGTAATAATATTTTTTCTACAATAACGTAATATCATTTTATATAACATGTCAAAGAGTCTAAACTTTTTGTAAAAAAACTGGTTAACTACGTATACCACATTATACTAATAAACATATATTACTGAATATTAACTTACCTTAACGTTCAAACCGTGGTATTATCGTGATATCACGTTTTTTCAAAAAAATGAGAGCACCTTACCCTACGCCGACTGAGGGACAACTGATTTGACGCCTTGTTGAAATAAGGTACAAACATGAAAGAGACAACGCGACAAAACAATATGTCACTGTAATTTTGTCTTTTTCACTCATACATTCGTTGTTTCTTAGTCCAAAAATACCACATTTTTACAGAAAATAAAGCTGATTGCGGCAGTTCTGAATATCGAATAATAAAAAAAACGCTTTTTTCGATATGTCACGTTGTTTTCGGAAAGGCGCGATATAGTGACGTTAAGGTCGAATTGTTTTAAACGCCATCTATCCGCCAAGTATTTGTACTACATTATTAGTAGCAAATATTTGATTCTCTGTAAAATGTAAAATTGATTATTTCAATCTATACTAATATATAAAGCTGAAGAGTTTGTTTGTTTGTTTGTTTGTTTGTTTGGTTGAACGCGATAATCTCAAGAACTACAGATCCGATTTAAAAGTTTCTTTTAGTGTTAGATAGCTCATTTATCGAGGATGGCTCTAGGCTACATATCATCACGTTAAAACCAAAAGGAGCTGAGCACTAATGAAGAATGTCTCAAAATCGGGCTATTTTGGAAGCTTCCGCTGCGTGTTAATGTCAGTATTATATGCGTTGCCATGGTAACGCGATAACATTCTATCAAAAATATTTTCATGGTTTATTTTGTATTCCTATTCAAAAAGTTTATTCTACGTTAGTTTTGTTTTCGATTTTTAATTATACGTGTTACGTTTATATCGCAAACATTTCTTAAGTTTATTTTGTGTTGTTATTCAGAAAGTTTAGTAGTAATAATATTCGTTCAATAAGACAGTCGAAGGAATTAATCCATACAGCCAATTCTGAAGTTGTTAATATAATTAGTTTTCTTCTATGTCCAAGTTAATGTAAAGGTATAAGCGCCGAATCCTCTACATAATATAACGTAATTTTTTATCTTCTTAATCTTCATGACCATAGAATTAATGCTTCGTGGTCTTATTTTTCATTCATTTCACTTATGCAAAATATACGAAAGATATTATATAATACGCAACCAATTTCTACACGATATAGAATCATGTAACACAATATTATGAAAAAAATATAAAATCCACTACATGACAGACTGAAATCCCGCCAAACACTCTTAAAAAACTCTATTCTACATTAGTTTTGTTGCCAATTTTTTATTTGTAATATATTACGTATTTTAAAAGTAAAGTGAGTGTAATTTATATTAAAATAAATTATTTTTGGTGAATACAATCTGTGATGCTACAAACATCAACATTTTTTTTTTTAACTCTCGATATGTCTGTTTTTTTATTTCTTCCGGGTAATCTCCGAAACGACTGGACCTATTTGAATGTTTTTTTTTTTTTCTTAGAAATGACTACGCTTAACAGCTTCACCGGATTACAAGTAATATTTGAACGGGAATTTTACGGGCAAATAAGTAGCTAATTAGCTGTTTTATTTAATATTGTTCGATAATGTGTAGCTTCATATTTTCATTATTTTCTTATATAGTGTGAGCACTGAGGGTGATATATAGTTTAAAATTCCATTTATGTGGTTGATCATAATTCCATCCCATTCGATACACTATTAGTATTCACATACATAATATACACGTTACCTTTTACAGTAGATGATGTGCATGTGATACAAATATTTTTGAAATAGTATTATTATAATTTACACTAGATGTGTAATCACAATTTTAAATTTATTTAATATATTAAAAAAAAACGCGCGCGAAGCCGCGGGTAACAGCTAGTCCTTTTATAATTGTGGATAATGTAACGGTCGACAGTCCAATGAATAATATAATAACAATAATAAGAAGGACCATACTAGACTGAAAACCTACAAAGCTTTGTCAAATTAATACAAATTATTACACTATTTATGATATTGAAAGATTAAGTTATGTAACATTAAATATTGATAAACATTTGCAAAAAAAAAAATGAAAAATGAATTTATCTCTTCAATTATAATTACAGTTTGAAAAAGAAAATAAGATGTCTAATATAATCAAGAATACTGAATTTACTGAATGTTGTTTAATTATATTATTTTATTTATTCAATTGCATTACTTACTACTAAGATTGCTTTTAGTTCATGAAATATTTATATGTATTTCAATTTCAGTGGTCATATTTTTAAGTAACAGATAATCCCCGCGCTGACATGACAAGGCGTGTAACGTTATGAGCAAACGTCCATTAACGGCTCAGGCGGTTTCTGGGCGGAAAAACTCACCCATGGGCGTCATTTGCTGCGAGTCGTGTGCGATAATATCTCACCGATGTCGTTGAATTGGCCTATTTGCTTGGGTTATTTTCGAATGTATGTTTGTACTTATTACGTTGACCTCATGGCCGTTGTTATTTCTTTCTTACGTATTATCTCGACAAAATAAGGCGATAAAGCTTCGAGTAATACTAGAAGCGAGGGATCTATGTAAATTCATTAGTGCCATTCCTAATTAAGCCGACTAACAAACACATTTTCCAGATGATTACTGTAACATTACGGGACATTGTTTTGGAGCTGTAAATAATTGCAATATATGGACTTCTACTGTTGTAAATATAGAAACCAGGTCAAGTTTAATGCCAGCTCTTCACAATGACTGCGTTGTTTCCAAATCAGATGTGGATAGTGTTTTAACGTTAATTAGAACATTCTCAGGCTCTATTTTCTTATGCTTTTTAGGTCTTAATATTTGACCTTATTTGATGTTACACGTCGATGAGGTCTAAGATGTTATATACTTTAAGCCTAAAGGAGGCTAGTTCTTGAGTGTAACTACCGGAACAGGTCAACAGGTGTTTGGCGACAGATTTTGAATTTAGGAGTTGTAGCTATTCAGGCGGACTTAGAAAAAGGGGGTCAAGGGTTTCATGATGGTGTTTTCTTTACTGGAAGCTTCGACTCAGTTACTAAGATACTAACCTATGTCCATCGACGCTGTGTCCGAATACGCTATCACCTAAGCCATCATTGCTTCAAATGAATGAATAAAGATGAAGAAATGATTCAATAGTGTATAACTATATACATCTATATATACATATTTACATCTAAATGCTGTTTAGGGTACATTTTATTATTAATATTTGATTGATCTTGAGTGACTGGTCGATTAAATGACAAGGAGGAGATCATCTCTGATTAATATCATGCCTTTATAACTCTACTGCCCCCATTGCAGCTCCGACATATATGAACGTTCCGTTCATTCTTTTTTTTTCGAACTCTCTGCACGCTGTTGTACGAAACAGCCGCTTCACCGAACTTTGTGGCAAGAGCGGAAGCCACTCAGACATATCCTTTGAATCATATGTTGACCGCATTTATAGGAATTTATTGAAATACCTATATGCAAACACTGACAATAAATGACGTAGTTGCTTCTACAACTATGTTTTTTTATATAGTTACTAAATATTTTAAAAATATTTCGCGTAGGTGGGTGTATTTTCTGGATAATTTATCGTATATTTAGATATGTAATGGCTTATGTTATGTTATTATTGTTCGACTTTGGCTATTAACAAACGACTTTTTGTGAAGTTTTCTTTAATAATAGCTATAACATCTCAGTTTCCATTGTTCTTATTAGGTGCCGTCCTGTAGTTTTGTCGAGTGAGAACACAAGGAATCCTCTATATCGTGTTAAACACAGTCCAACGAATTCATGAAAATTTCTAGTTCGTCATGGAATTGATCAATCAAAACCATGAAGCTGGTGTTATCTAGTACTCGTGAACTAATGGTGGTTAGTTAGTGCGTCCGGCCGTCCGTGTATCACACGTTAGTGTGACGTCAATAAGCTTCAGTGCTTTCCGTGTGGTCGCGTAAGTGGCTTATAACCTGAACGATCAATTTTGGTAATTCTCATAGGAATTCAAGATAATACTTTTGAACATTTGTTTGATTTATTTGTGTGGTTGATGGGGTATCCCGTTTAATATATTTTAGTCATCTATTAAAATTTAACCTTGAGAGAGGACGAATTTAAAAAAAATTTCAATACTCAACTATATAAACTCCAACGTAAAATTCCATGATTCTGAAACCACGGGCATATGCTGAGCGTTAACCTTTCTAACAAGTACATAATTTGGATTACTTGATTAAATTAGGACGATTTCATAATGATAATGTATTTTTAAAACTAACTGGTGCCCACGGCTTTGTTTATCTTAATTAATCTGAACTTACCAACTATTATAGTGGATGTTACTTTGCAGTTCCTTCTGCAATTGATTGACCACTATTACATATCACTGTAAAACAAGCGTCTTTTTGCTAAAACCGCGTTCCTTGGTTGAATATGGTCAAGTAGTAGTCAATCAATTCCAAACGTAAGTGCGAAGTAACATCTACTATAATATTTAGCGATGGATTTTCGCAAAGTAACGCCTTTTTCAATCAAAAACTCATCTAGTAATATAGATGCGAAAGCGCGTTTATTTGCCTTTTGATTCTTAAAACCGTAACAGCTCAACCAATAGTCATTAAGTTTGCCATACATGTTCTCAGTGATAGAGAAAGAATATAGTATTCCTTTAGTTCTATTTAGTTCTAGTTTGAACTATATTGGCTCAGAGAAATAAATCTATAGAACCTGGGCGACCGAGCCTGGCTCAATCCTTAATTTTTTTTTTTTAAATTAAAATAAACTGTTGAATTTGCCTCACAGAATAAAAATTTTTCCATATAAAAGTATTATTAAAAAATGTTAACAGGTGTATATGACATAGTCGATGCAGAGAGGATGCCAATAAATACCAAGTAGTTACTTTCACTCTATATTTGGCCAGAGTTACGCCTTACAGTACTCTTCACACAGGAATGCGTAGATAACACCGACATCTTGCCTTTTATACGCCGAAGTATATAATTTATAAGTCGAACTATATAAGTCAAAGCAATTACCATTTACTTATAATTCTGCTATATGTTTTAAGTAACACAAAGATAATAATTACCGAACAAATTAATATTATTTACGCACATAAATTCTATATAAAATCATTGTTATTTATGTATCTGAAATATGTTTAGACATGTGTGTAGAGTAGTGACATCTAGCCCTTTATAGGTCAAACTATGGAAGTTAAAGCAATTGCTATTATTATCATAAAACTAATATTATGGAAGTAATAAATGAATAATATCAATTACTATTTATATCTCAATGAAATCGATATAATTATAATAATTCTCATTTATGGATCTTTAATAAAATGGCGTTAATGTTAATGTGTCTCTCTTATATGTTGGCGCTTGGCGCTAGTATCAATGCGTATCTCTAGTTTGTTGCGCTAGTATCTCGTGTCTTGAATATGACGAGCGGTACCGGAGGTGGGTAGCTAACAAAAGATATTTCTCTTATAATTACAATAATAAAATTGATTTATTTAATTAGAATTAATTGTTAGTTTTGCCTTACAAAATTATCATTTCTGACAAATAAATATATATATACACTCGGATTTGAACTGGGGTTACATGGATTTTTGAAGTAATCAATTTCCATCTGAGCTATTGTTTGTTTTGACAGCGGCGGCGAAATATACCTTCATATTTTAGCTATTTTTTTTTTTGCCTGAAATCTCAGTTAAAACAAGTTTTCTATGATTAAAATTGAGCTAGATCGATTTATCGTCACCGAAACTACCTACATACTAAATCTCACAGAAATAGATGATGCCGTTTCCAAGATCCTGAATATATACAAATATAAAAATATAGAAGAATTGCTCGTTTAAAGGGTATATATTTAAGGGGTATATATATATTATAAATATAGGTATACTGTGTCGATGAGCGTTGGTTCGCATTCTTAGTTGATGTAGAGCTTTTCCAAATGCCATCTTGGTTAGATGCCACAGTCGAGTTGAGAATCTCTAAGAAATCTTTAATTTGGGGTGTAAGGGTGTCGAGTAACATCTTAAGACTTGAGACACCCAAGCCAACCTCACCTGCACGTGGTGCACCCTGCTGAATAACGAACGCAGCCTGTGCATATCCAGTACCGAGTGACTTGCGTCATTATGGCCGGCATGACAGCGGCGACCGGCGATGGATAATCTGTGTCTCGGTGTCGCCACTGTTTTTGGATTGTACTATGCTTAACATCAGGCATAGTGCAGTCACTATGTAGTGCTTTAATAAAAAAAAGCTATAATTAGCAATCTAAATTTGCGCAGTTGAAGAATATATTTAACCATATCTGTTATAGCTTCGCTCTTTTGAAATTCGTTATGATATATTTCGAATACGAATATGATGTTTACTTATAAATATTGCAAATGTTTATTTAGACATATATATTTTCTCAAATAATCATCTAATAGACATGTTATTAGTCGATTATGTCTTTGATGTAAATGTCCCAAAGGTTCTATTTTAGAGAGCTCAATAAAACTCGATCGAATTACAAGGCCTCTGCTATCGAAGAAATTAAAGATGATAACTTGTAACTATTTACATTTCATTATCTATTTTCATATATCTACTTACATATGTTACAGATTTTACCTGTATAATTTTCGGAAATATGTACGTCTTATTTTTTCTATGGTACAGTTAGTACTTGTAGCCGCTGTCTCCCATAATTTGATTGTATTATGAAAGTCACATAATAAGTAACTATTTCTTTGCATTCTTCAAATTGCTAATTATATTTTTGAAGTCATACTTTTTTTGGCACGTTAGGGAAAAATGGTGAGAGTAAATTTTTACGATGCCCGCGTACACCGTCACGAAAAACAACAAAAGCACACTGAAGTTTGCTATAGTCAACATTTTGTTTCTTTGTATTTGTTGTTTGTATTTCTTTGTATTAATACTTTCAATGTATTAAATACCTTTTTTTATTATTAGTGTTTTTTTTTCTACAAATGTAGAATAAGGCGAAAGATACAATTTTCGAAAAAACAAAATATATATATCTTGTTACGCCAAAGAAGTATAACTTCTAACGCGTGTACATAAGTACACATACACTTTTTTTTTATTTATCAGAAACGGAATGTATTTTCTTTTGCTTACAAAAATCAGATGAATGAGGGATTGCAATATATTTCTTATTGGTTGGAGCAGAAATAACTGCAAATAATAATTCTTATTCATTTAGTAAATATTATTTTACATATATATCTTTCGATACATCATTAGTTAAATAATAAGGTTCATGTTTTATAAAATACAAAAGATAACCGAACTTTTTTCTTTTTACAAATTATATAGGTAGGTCTTTATAATTAACAGAAAAGAACAAAAACTTTTTTAATTGAAATAATTATCTTTATAAATTGTCATGACATTGGTAAAATCAAAGGTTAATTGTTTAATGTCTCCGAGTTATAATTATATTTTAATTAATTGTAATATTAACGAAACTCTGTAATAAGAGATCCTTATTTTTTCGTAGTAGAGGTGGTCATATTTCTCAAAGAATATCGTATAACCTATCGAAAGAGTTATTCACGAGTAAGTTGTTACTCCTTGAACTCCTTATTCCTCAGAGTTAGGCTTTCGTCCAAAACTTCTATTGTTAATGCTAACACTGTTAATTTATAGGGCTTATTACTCTACTAGAAGCTACTAGAAAAACTATTACTGAAGTTCTCTCGAGTGTGAAATCTTAGAGGTTAAATTAATCTAACAAGCTATCGATATTTGCTATTGTCTGCATATACGAATACCATGGAACCATTTGAACTTCAGTATCAAGTACCTTTAAGCATATTCTGGTAACTGCTCTTCAGAGACAAATCCGTCTAGGCTTTGTCCATTCTCCGCTGCATCATAAAATTGAGCGAGATTGAGCTCAAATTTTAGGGACTGAAAGAATATTAAAAAATCGATACATGAAACTTTGTCCAAACCAGTTACAGTTCACCTACAGTCAACAAGGCGTAACCTAATTCAGTAGTGCGATGTATTGTTAAATTTTTTTGAAGTAGATACTCCACCAAATAATTGTCAAACAAGTTCAAACCACAAACAGTAAAGTTCATTTATCTATTGTTACCAATGCTGTCACCGTAACTGTTGCTCTTTAGTCACTCAAATGTAAATAATATTTGAAATTTTGATAGTTCAAGGGTTTAAATTTAATGCACTGATAAAATAAATCGCTAACCTCCCAATTGATTTATGTCTACACAGCTAACCTTATCGGTAATCGAAGAATTATTATTGTACACGGTTTTCGCTCACTGGTCTATCGGTTTGATGTACAAATTAAAATAATTATATTTAAATATGAATTAAATGAAAACATTAATCAAGCCCTGTTCAAATTCTCTAACCGCTCGAATCAAAGCTCCAAACTCTTAAGGAAAACATTTCCTCGAGGAAGGGACGAATAGGCAGGTACAAAGCGGCAACGATCTTTATGGATGTACTTTAAGAAGAGGATATAACGAACCGGTATCCGTTTCGAGTGAAATACTTAGTTTGTTCCTTGTCGTTTCAACTTTACTAAATAGATTAATGACTGTTTGAAAATTAAACACATTGAAATCTTGTTTATAAGATTGAACTAATGAACCCACTTGTGTGACTGTTGGCTGAAATAGGCTTTTAAAATTACTGGACACATTAAGAAAAGTGGCTAACTCTAAATATGAAAAGACAGATACCCCTAGAAAAAGGATTTTTCCCGTTGGCTTGGACTAGTTATTTTTGGAAACTTTACAAAAAAAAGAAAAAAGAAAAAATATGAACCTACTCGTGTGACTGATTGCTGAGGGTGGTTTTATTAATCAAAAAACACATTAAGCGACGTGGTAACTCTAAATATGAAGAGATAAGACAGACAACTCGAGAAAAGAATTCTCATTATTTGCATGGACTGGTTATTTTTGGAAAGTTTCACAAAAAAAAAAAAATGGTGACTGAGGTTTAGTGCAATACAGAATGAACTACGAATACTTACAAACCTATAAAAATTATCTGTAATCGACTGCATATCTCTTGGTGCTGGTTATTCACCTGCTGACCCTTAAATAGTAAATAGTATAAGGAAGCCACTGTAATGCTTTTATCAGTATGAGAATATGAATATCACTACTAATCCGCTCGATTACAATAATCATGTACTATAACTACAAGGCAATTACCCTGCTTTCTATCCTCCCAATACATTATATATATGTATGTATGTAAAAAGATAAACCCGATCGAGTTTCTTGCCGGTTCTTGTCGATAAATAGGTTGTTTTACGAACAGGAGGTCGTTTTGACGTTTATAACCGCTTTATTAGGACCTTAATTAAATAAACTATTTTTGATTTCATTTGAAAACGAAACTCCTCTATTAAATGATGATGTGTCAAAAATGGTCAAATATAAAAACATTTGGACTGTCAATTAAGAGGTATGAATTTGACTCTAAAATGGGCACAACTGTCTCGCCTTCTGATTAAGGAAATCAACGTCATGTAAGCATAATATTATGGATGTTAGTTTACATCTATCATGAGTTGTTAACGACCATCAATTTCAAAATCTGCCCGGTATCTGGCCTTATATTAAACTTTTTATAACTATTTAGACCTAAATGATCTAGTTAATCTAAGTTAAGCATGCCTTACCTCTAACCACTTGGTCACTTAACATCAGGCCGTGATAAGATGATATTGTATAATACACAAGAAATGTGTATAAGCTTATCCATACACTGAAAAAGGTTCTTAAAGACGGAAAAATGTTAAACTGCTATTAAGGCTATTAAATATCTTATGTCAATACAAAAATATATGCAGGAGTAAACGGACCGACACGAAAAAAATCTCGGCTTACATTACAAAAACTTGTCTTAAATGCTAATAAAAGCGAGTGCGGGGCGCTTCTGGAACATTCTACAATGAATATTTCATGATGGGTCTATTGACGACCAGATTTATAGACCCCCCGGTCCTCTTTCTGCCAATTTAAAACCGACTAAATGATAAGTGGAGGTACGTCCGCCTGAAGATCAATGTTCACTGGCCGTGGTACCGGGCCGGCGACGCAGATGCGGTGCGTTTATTTTCTCATTAATTTTTCATCTTTTCCTTCGGTTTCGATTGTGATATCTACGATTAAGTAGAACTTCGTTTCGTGTCTGTTATGCCTTTATATATTGTTGATATAAGATTTATTGAGATGTATGCATAACGTGTGAACTCGTTGGGAGTTATTTATCACTCGTCGGCTGTGAAGGATTGTTCCGAGATTTCGATACGTATTTTTTTACTTTTGTGTCTTTGCAATTTTTCGTGATCAAAAATTGTATCCATTACTTTATCTTATTTACCCCTAATTTAGACTTATCCTTTCTTAGGTTTATATTTGTTTTTATTTAGCTGTGGGTGCGACTTCGTCTGTGTGGGACCAAAAGTAAAAAAACAAGTGGCTAATAAGTTCGTCTGAATGTATTAAGTCCCTTTACTTATCTATTTTGTAGGTGGTAGAGACACGCCGATGCTATAACGGGTTTCAGCAAGAATGGGTCGGCTCGTCCGGAATAGTACCGCCCTCTCACAGAAAACCGACGTGAGGTAACAGTGCTTTCATTGTTGCGTTTCGTTCGGTCAGTGAGAACGCCGGAGGCCCACCGCCCTCCTAGGTTGGCAACGCACTTGCAACTCCTCTGGTGTTGCTGGTGTCTATGGACGGTGGTGATCACTTAACATCATGTGACCCACCTGTTTGTTTGCCTCTTATGATATAAAAAAAAGCTTTTTTCTCGTACTTAAGTCACGTAGTTATTAAAATTATAATAACTTTTGATAGAGTTAACCTATTTTAATGAAACCAAGAATAAACATTATTCGATTAAGTTTTATGATTTTCTTTATGAGGCTTCATAGTGGACGCAGTACTAGCAGTGATGTTGAAACAAATGTTTTGTTTTGTTTTGGGGTGTAAGGGGTGTCGAATATCATCATAAGACTTGATACACCCAAGCCAACCTCACCTGCACGTGGTGCACCCTGCTGCATAACGAACGAGGCAATGGCGCAAGCGGGGTGGTAGGGTTTTACAGCCCGACTGGGTCGCAACCACCATGTATATGGCGAAAAAGCCCGTAATAGTGATTCGCTTCTACGGATTGCGTTTCGGGATCAGCCTGTGCATATCCAGCTTATTACAGGCCGGCATGATACTAGCGACCGGCGATAGACAGTGTGTCAATCGGTGGTCGCTATTATTTTTGGATTGTACTGTGCTTACCATCAGGCATAGAGCAGTCACTTTGCCGTGCTACAATAAAAAAAAAAAACCGACAGATGTTTCTGAAAATAATTCAAATGTATTTTATAACTTACTAGCTGTTACCCGCGGCTTCGCACACGTTTTATGAATATATTTAATAAACTTACAATTGTTATTAAATGTGTAAATAAGAATAATACTATTTCAAAAATATTTGTAAGTATGAGACGCGCATCATTTACAGTAACAGGTAACATGTACACTATATATGTGAATACTAATAGTGTATCGAATGGGATGGGATTTATCATAAACCACATAGCTGTAACTTTAAACTACTATCTATGTATCATCCTCAGTGCTCACTTACACTATATAAGAAAGTGATGAAAATATTAAGCTATACATTATCGAATAATATGTGTTAAATCTTTTATTATATAGATATAATATGTCCATATTGTTGATATGATCAAGTTATTAATATACCTTGATATAATTTAAATCACATACAAACATATGACTTCCAATTATATTTATTCTTGGAGTCCAGAACAATGTACGTCACACGCGCATGTTTACAATGAACAACATATTTTTGGTCAATTTCACACATACGAATGAACGTTATCACCATACATTCATCACAACGTAGTGTCAAAAAAGTCGTGTTCCACGTCTATCTATATGTCTGTTTGCGATAAAATCAAAAACGCATCTTCATGCCGTTTTTACCAATATATAAAATGATTCTTGGGCAAGGTTTAGGTATAGTTTGTCTTATTATTAGGGCGGGTATCGTCTGCGGAACCCGCTAGCTTAAAATAAAACAGTTAATTAGTTAGTTATTTGCCCGTAAAATTCCCGTTCAAATATTACTTGTAGTCCGTTGAAGCTGTTAAGACCTTGCTATGTCAATAGCGTAGACATTTCTAAGAAAAAAAATCGTTTAAATAGGTCCAGCCGCTTCGGAGTATACCCCGAGGATTCGCTCCGTCGTCACACGCGTACGAGGTCGTCCGAGAGTGCCGTCTACTCGGACCTACGCGACGATGCGCCCTTCCAGCGCTTCTTCGTCGGCTCCGTCGGCAACGTCGAGCCGACGACCCAAAGGCCCTTCTCAGGGCCAAACTGACGCTGCCTCTACGTCATCACGACGACCGACCTGCACGCCTACGGACCTCGTCGATGCTCGACCGACGATCCCCGCAGCTCTACATAAACTCCGCACACCCAGTGTGCCGTCGCGATCCCCGCCCCGCGACCATCGGGTGCGGCCTCCCGTCGACCCTCCTACTCCGCTCGGGGTGTACGAGGGTACGAGGTTCATTGGGACCGATGACCTGTCGGAGGGGATGGTTCGATGGATGGCCTTGTACCTGAGGGTTCAAGAAGCGGAAATCGAAAACAAGAAGCCCTTGCCCGAAGATATCGTTGCCCTGCAGCTCGCAATCAGCGGGCGCATGCAACCCCCTGAGATCCCGAAACCGTGGCTCTCGTCGAGTCCCATTGGAAGAGCGCTACATCGTCAGCGCACCTCCCCGGACTACGAGGGCCACAAGAAGCTGAAGCCCAACACGCCAGAAGTCCAAGAACAACAACCGACGCCTACACCGGCAGCGCCCCCGGCCACCCCGAGCGCGCCTGCACCCGCGCCGGTACCGTAAAGGGTTGCTGCGAGCGAGCAGCCCTCCTACGCGGCGATTACAGCGCCACCTGCAACTATGCCCCCTCCGAAGACAGCCCGCCTGCGGAACCCTAATTCGGCTATACCGTGTGACAGAGCCGCTGCTGCTAACAACAACCAATCAGAGACGCCCGAACCGACTAGACAAGGACCGCGATACCCACCGATAGTCGTTGAGAAGATGGAGAACTGGGTTGTCCATTTCAAACAACTTGCGGCGACACTAGGACACCCACCGAATGCGCGTGCTTACGGACAAGGAGTCCGATTCATCCCTGCCAACGGCGATGTATACAGAGTCATCCAGGACTACCTGGATAAACACGATGGGGTGCATTGGTTCTCATACACCCTTCCTGAGAAGAGAAGCCTGAAGGTCGTGATCCGCAGCCTCCCAGTTAACACGGATCTGGCCGTGATAGTTGCAGCCCTCCACGTGAAGGGACACATGGCGGAGTACGTCCTGCCGATCCAAGGACGCGGAGGTAGACCGGGGTGCATCTACCACGCGGTCCTCCAACGCACGCCTGGCCTTATACCGACCATTTATGAGATCACCGAGCTCGCGAACTTAACGGGAGTCACTATTGAAGCCTGGCGAGGCAAACGCCGGCCGGCACAATGTCACCGGTGTCAACAGTTCCGGCATGCCTCGCAAAACTGCCATCGACCGATCGCCTGCGTGCGGTGCGGGGGGTCCCACCCCGCGCGGCACTGTGAACGCCCCCGGGAGGAGCCAGCCACCTGCGCAAATTGCGGGGGTGCCCACCTCACAAACAGTGTGACGCTGTGTCCCGTCTATAAACGGGAACTGAGAAACCGCCGTGCAGGAACCGTCACCCGGACCGGTGATTCTGGGCGCAGGACGGAAACTCGCGCGGCCCCAGTGATAGTCGAGGAGACGGCCGCGGGCAGCCTCATGGCCCCCGCGAACGACCCACCTCAACGAGGAGCAGCGGCGAAGAAGCCAAGGAAGAAGAAGTCCCCGCCTACGTAGAGTTCCGCGCAGGGCGGTGAGGCCACAGCAAAGCTCGCGGCCCTAATTAAAGAAGCCTCCAGCGAAGCCGGACTCACAGAAGCCGATGCAGAAAACAGGTGCCTGGCGTTCCTGAGGAAGATGCTCACCTCCGGTGACTAGGAACGTCAGGCAGCAGCCCGGCCTGCAGGCCCGTCGAATCACCGCCCACTCACATCTGGCGCGGACACCCGACCGCTTCGACCAGAAGCGGCTGCCGAGAGTGACGCGCCGCCATGATTCCAGCTCAGAAGGAGCACAACAATGACCGACCCGTATTCACGGGCCGCGATCGAGACCACTGAAGGAGGCAATACGCCTCGAACAGTTCCCTCGCCCGCCCACAAGGGTAGGCAGAGACGGCCCCGACGGAGCTTACCCGGAACATATAAACAAACAGACATATCGACAGAATTAAAAAAAAAAAGTTTATATTTATAGCACTGCAGATATATGTATTCATCAAAAAGTATTTATTCACAAAACAAATATTGGGAATAAAGTAGAATAAACTTTTTGAGGAGTTTTTAGCGGGATTTCAGTCTCTCATGTAGGGGATTTTATATTTTATTCATAATCTTGTGTTAGTTGACTCTATATTGTGTTAAATTGGTGGCGTTTTATGTAATATGGTTTGTTTATTGTGCATAAGTGAAAAATAATACCACGGAACATGTATTCTGCGGTCTTGAAAATTAAAAAGATAAAAATTTACGAAATATTATGTAGAAGATTTATATATTTATATATTATATAGAAAACTGGGTAGAGAATACGTAAGAACTACCTATATTGACAACTTCAGAATTGGCAGTATGGATTAATTCCTTCGCCTGTATTGATGGACCAATATATTACTACTAACCTTTTAGAATAGTAGCACAAAATATACTTTAAAAATATTTGCGATAGCAACGCACTACGTATAATCAAAAATTGGAATTAAAAATAACGTAGAATAAACTTTTGAACAGGAACACAAAATAAGCCTTGATATTATTTCCGATAGAATGTTATCATGTTACCATGGTAACACAAAGATAATACTGACACTGACACGCAGCGGATGTTCTAAAAATAGCCCGATTTTAAGACATTCTTCATTAGTGCTCCGCTCCTATCAGATTTAACGTGTTGATATGTAGCCTATAGCCATACCCGATAAATAAGCTATCTAACACTAAAAGAAACTTTCAAATCGGACCGGTAGTTCTTGAGATTAGCGTGTTCAACCAAACAAACAAACAAACTTTTCAGCTTTATAATATTAGTATAGATTGAAAACCGAGAACGATATTTGCAAAAGAATAACTTACCTATATTAAATTATATTCAAATTCAAACTTGTGTTCGACGAAGTATTTTATGCAAACATGAATGTTATTCAAATTAATAATTATTCATCTCAAACTTCACGTATTTGTTCTTACATCTTCAATGTTATTATTTCAATATTTGTCTTAGTTATATACGCATAGAGATATGGTATTTTAGCTTAAAAGTGAAATGTAACTGAAAATACCGAAGTTTCTTGGAGCTAAAATCATATCTTTGTTGATATAATACGACAAATGATTGATTCATTAAATATCATTCAAGTTTAAACTTATTTAGTCATATACTTTGATACAACTAACGAGGTTATTTATCAGGCTGATATTATGCAATACATTTTTTGTAATATCGTATGGGCATTTGAATACTTGTTATCAATAAATGTATTTAAAATTAAATTATAAGTATTTCCTTTGAATTGTTGACTGGAGAAGATGTTATTAAAGATCTGAGATCTTATCATCCAATAAAGGCGATGAAATTAAATATATTTTTAGATATAACAGTAAATGAAATTGAGCGTTAAAAATATATCGTATTAGTAATTTTCAGAAGGAACAAAGAAACTGTGTGCCAAATGCCTCTTCTCAGTTCCAGTGATTAGTGGGTTCAAATAATCTCTAAAGATTTATTATATACTAGGTGACTGTTTAGATAATAGAAATATTTTTGGAAGACACTACATTCGACTCTCGTTTTAAATCTATTTAAAAAATATGTATTTAAGATTTGATCTAATTGTTAAAAATATAAAAATTATACACAATTCTCTGCTCCTCTATGTTAAAGCACAAGGTGAGTAGCCGTCGGGTGATTACACATTCATTTGAAAAGGAACGTGGGAATGTCAGGAACAACATAGGAGGCACCGGTAATTTTACTTAGGCTTATTATTTTATTTACACGTTTGTAGTTATTATTTTTTTATTGTAGCACGGCAAAATGACTTCACTATGCCTGATGGTAAACACAGTGCAATCCAAAAATAATAGTGACCACCGATTGACACACTATCCATCGCCGGTCGCCACTATCATGCCGTCCTGCAAAAAGCTGGATATTCACAGGCTGATCCCGAAACGCAACCCGCAGAAGCGAATCACTATTACGGGCTTTTTCGCCATATACATGGTGGTTGCGACCCAGTCAGGCTGTAAAACCCTACCACCCCGCTATAATTTAGAAAGTCTTAAAACAAACTTTTACTTAGGTTTTCTTGGTCGTTTATTAGTATTTGTTTTAAGGTTATTATCTTATATGTTAAATGTAACCATGAAGTGTCATATCCTAGAATACTGCGAGTGTCTAAACTTTCACCTGGTATATAGTATTACTAAAAATAGTCCGATATTTCATTTCAGACAATAGGAAGCTGTTGGAGTACACGCCATGGTAATAAATGATATCGAGAGATCACTACTCGGATTACATGGACATGTTGTGAGGTTTGTGGATTATATATTTCTTTATTTCTTTGTGTTTATATTATACTAGCTTTATGTACAATTTTTTTCTGTACGTGTGTATGTCACAAAACTCCTCCTAAACGGCTGGACCGATTTTGATGAAGTTTTGTGTGTTAGATTTACAATTGGACTCTGTAGGTGGCGCTACGGTTGACTTTTTAGAACTTTTTTATTATCAAGGCAGGATAATTTCTGCTGAAACCGCTAGTATATATATTATTGTAGCACTGCAAAGTGACTTTACTATGCCTGATGGTAAGCGCAGTACAATTCAAAAACAGTGGCGACCACCGAAAGACATACTATCCATCGCCGGTCACCGCTATCATGCCGGCCCGTGTAGTGTCTCTTCACATTGCGCTTGAAAGACCCCATGTCATAGGAAGAAGGAAATACACTGGCCGGGAGATTGTTCGATAACTTCACGGTATGGCAAAGATAAGACGTTGCGAACTTTTTAGTTCGTGCCCAGATAGGATTTACCCTAAAACTGTGGCTCCGAAGACCAGCGCGCGTTGTTCGGTTATGAAAAGGAGAGGAAGGGCTCAGATTATACAGAGAGTTACAGATACCGACAGATCAGATATATATACGACTAGCGGCTCTGGCGAACGTTATCTTGTTTCGATAATAAAAAATAAAATAAAAAAAAGCATGAAACTTTGTTTAGTACTTTTTGAGTTTATCGCGAACAGACAGACAGACGTGGTAGAGGACTTTGTTTTATAATATGCAGGGATGATATTTTATGGATTTTCAAATATATAAATGATGTCATTCGTAGTGACGTCTTAATTTTTAAATATTCTGTCCTCAATATAAAAATATGGATAATAAAATTAACATAATACTACAGAATGTATAAAAACAAAAACGAGTGGTGCACATTCTCATTTTATTAAATCTAAAGGCGTAGAGATTCTTCATTCTAAGATTCACGTGGCCATGGTTTAACTTCAAACACAATACCAACCTGAAACCCATTTAGAGAGGCTATATCTGTCTTATTGTCAGTGAAATTTATAAGGCATGTAATAGCTTTCATTTAGCTAGCCATTTCTTATCTATTTTTAATTTTATTTATTGTGGAAAAGTCTTTGAGATATCAAAATGGATTTAGTTTAGAACTTTTAAATTAAATTATTAGCTGAGGAGTTTCTGACGATAATATTTTTAATCGTGTTTTAATAAGTGTTTTGATTCCTTTTTATTAAGAAACAGTGTGTGTCTTAAGTACATGGTGAAAAGTACAACAAAGAGCCAACGTTACGTGGCGTACCCAGGTTGTCACACATCCAAGTACTGACCGCGCCCGACGAGCTTTACTTCGGTGATCGGACAAGAGCCAGTGTTATCAACACTCTATACGACACAGTGTTTAATCTCACTCTTTTCGTAGCATGTTGCTGATCAATATTTCAAAGGTCCGGCCATTTTCCATAAGTTTCACTTAAAAAGTATTAAAAATAGTGCTCTACTTACTATCAATGATAGAGGTATTGACTCAAATATATTTTTAACTTGTCTTTTTCTGAGTTATAGAATCCTTGCTAATATTGTAAATACGTATGTAAGTTTAGTCCTTCTATAAATGATATTATAACTACAAAGCTGTAGATACGTTATCTACATGATATTTTGACAAAACAAATGACACGATAACGCACAAATACGTAAAGTAATATTGTAACGGCACACTGTCTTAGATAAAATGTGGAAGCAAGATGGCATATTCTTAATACCGGTGGTCAAAAAGAAATGGTTATATGTTGCTTAGATACGGGTGGATTGACGGGGTAGCTGTCAAAAATAAGCTAACTAGCCAAGTTTTAACAAAGCGCTTATGACGTATCTATAGCGATTTAATTATAACTTTGGCTTTTAAGCCTTAAATACTTTACTGATCATTATCCTATGTTCTTGAAAAATAGATCGTATCTCAGTTAAGACAAGCGACGTCGCAATCAAACGCTAGTTCCTTATAAAAACATAAACAGGATATATGATGTATAATCCTCAAACCTCACAACATGTCCTTGTAATCCCAGTAGTGATCTGTCGGTATTATTTATTACCGTGGCATGTACTCCGACGGCTTCCTGTCGTCTTAAATGGAATATCGGATGTCTCGCCGTGATAGTAAACACGTCATGTTCCGTCATACTAAGTGCTACTCGACCTACAGATGTTTATTACAATAACCACAGACTAATTACACTAGACAGGAATTATCGGAATGGCGTTAGGTGTGAAACGTAAGCAGAAAACTATACTATGGGGCAAAGAAGCACATCTAATAGAAATATAAGTCGACTTTAGTCGACATTTAGTTTTCTTTTTAATTACAAGCTGACCAGTGCAACTTTTTCTGCACCAAAGCGGTTATCACCGGTTTCAATTGTATTTTCAAACGTGAAAATGTTTAATAAACCTAAAATCCGATTGCGGTGACATGTAGGTACCATTTCCAATTGTGAATCCAAACTATAATGGTCTCACTCAAACATACCCTGCTGGTATCTAAGGAATCTTTTAAAATAAGCTTAGAACCGGTTCCCAGCATCGGCTCCCGCATTCAATTAAGATAAAAACTAATTATATTGGCGGTAATATAAAAAAGAAACATAAGGAAATGAAATATAGCTTAAATTTTTAGCTAAGCTCTCTACTATATATAGCGCAAAGAAAATTTACCAAAGTTCGACAATAATTTAATTAAATAAAATATTTGATTTTCGTCCGTTATCCTGGAGAATACCTTGCATTTTATGGGACAAAATATATCTTAGATATAACTTTATAATATTAGTTATCACTGCGTCAAGTTTCATCAAAATTTATGCAGTACTTTCGGAGTGATACATGTTCACAGGGACAAACAGATGGACACAAATTGGAAAAGGATTATTTTTGGCTTCTATATAGATAACAAATTCTACCCTGATATTTTTTTATATTTAATAGACAGATTCAGCCTAGTTACAGTTTTATTATAAGTGGTATATATAGATTTATTGAATTATAAAAAGTATAATTTACCCTCCACCAGATTCCAGGCTACCGCTGAAGTAGATTGTAATTGATTTACAAGCGTTTCCGTGAACATATAACAAACAGCCAAGTTACTTTATATTTTTTGCTAATGTGGATAATTAGTTGATATTTAGATATGTGCATTTGCACAGTGGCTTATTCGATAATTCACATTAATTCATGTCTCGCCATGATTAGTCTGTGTAATAACCTTACGCTTCTGGTATTATGTACATTGGAATACAATAGTATATATTATGTTTAAGATGGTTTACTCGCGTTACCAACTGCGCTCCATTTTGAACAAGAAATTTGGTTTAATAATTATTATATAACAAGAGTTAAACTTGATCTTAGTTTAATCTTTATCCGTGGGGTATGCAAATTTATTATACCGCGGTTGTCGTTACCTCTTAAAGAAATCTGTTCTGTTATGCAAATGGCCACATATTTACGTATTTCCTAATAAATAAATGCAATAGAATTTACTAAATACTGTATATTTTCTAAGTGATCACCGCCGTCCATAGACACTAACAACACCAGGGGAGTCGTAAGTGTGTTACCAGCCTGTGTTTGGGGCGAAGGAAGAAAGCGGAGGGGAGGTGGATCTCCGGCGCTCGCACTGACCGAACAAAATGCAATAATGCGAGCACTGTTACTTACGTCGGTGTTTCTGTGAGAGGGTGGTACTACCCTGAGTGAGTCGAACCATTCATGCTGAAATCAGTAATAACTTCAGCGTGGCTCTACCACCTATAAAATACCTATACAAAATGATAAATTGAACTAATTTTACAAACTTCAAAGAAATTGTTTGCGTAATTTTAAAACTATGATGTCTTATTTAATAACGTGTCAAATACAGCGTCAAGGTTCCAATTCTTGCAACTGAGTCGTAGCTTCCGATGAAGGAAAACGTTCTGATGAAATTGTAGCATGGTGGTGAGGTTTTTCCTAAATCGTCCTGTCTACCTATTACTGTCAAGTCGTAAACATGTCGCCAAGAACCTGCTGGTATGTTCTGGTAGCTCAGAGCCAGTCTCCTCTAGACTCGGCGTGTCTACCATAACGCTAAAATTTACACAATATTAAAATAAAAATAAACGAAATCTTTTGAATTAACAGGGAAGGGTATATATACAATTCATGACATCACGAGGTGAAAATAATCCAACTTTATTATTTTGCAGCCAATATTTTATGTTATTGAATATCAGGGAGAGATAACAATCATGAATTAAAATTCTATTGTTAAATTTTTATCATCCGTCCTATATATAAGCGGTATTGTCATTTAAATCATGGTAGATTTTGTTTATTTCTTTCTTAAATCCATACTAGATATATTTCGTGGTTACACTCGATTTTATTTCCTTCTGTGCTCGGTAATCCATACCCTGTGGTTATCAGAAGCTTCTCATGTACCACTCTTAAACTTCATTGTAGTTTAGCGTACTGCCTGACCTACATTTTGCACAGTATTTGTTCTGATTTAATAAATTAACCATAAAATGCAAAGATCATTTTTCAAATATATACTTCTTGAGATTAGCCCATATAAAAGGAAAAAGTGTTTTTTTTTTTTATTTACAATACAACTAGTACATATCTTCATGTATTTTCAGAAATAGAACATAACGTACTTAATATAGACAAAGCAATATATTAAATCTACATGTATAATAATGCCTATTAAATAAAAAAAGCTTCTTATTATAATAATTTATTTCGTCAGTTGTAAGCATCTTTGGTAGAGAGCTTTGTTAACAATTACATTACATTTTACAAAACATTTTAAAATAAAACACTTAAAACAATTTAATAAATTTACCTCATTCTTTCGAAATATAATATTTAATTACTGTGATACAATTTTTCTAACAAAAAGTTAATGAAAAATAAACAAATCTTTTAAATTCTTAAAAAATAACACGGATTTAGATTGATACTAAGGAAAAGAAGCAGGTCGTATTTAATCAAAAAGCGAAAGTAAAAACCCACTGTCTCCTCCGAACTGACGTGGTGTCGTTGAAAAATGACTGCACTTATTCGAGATTGAAGGATTCTATCGATGCGCGAATCGGGTCATCAAGATACAAAGCTTCCATCAAGGACACGGGTATTCGACGACAGACAAAATTCGTTTGAACATTTATTGATATTCATGGCTTCATGAATATTATCTCGAGAACTATGTAGTTTACGAAGACTTAGCAACGAATATTTTCTTTAAATAGTATTCGCTTTTAGTCATTTTCGGGAATTTTCTTAAGTTGTTATAACTAACATTGTTAAAAACAGATTTCAGAGAACCGAACAATTAGTTCTTGGAATGAATGTACGACATTATTCCGCCTCTTAGATTGTATTTCCATAAGAATCCAAATAGAGCCACATCTTTTGGAACTTTCATTAGCAAATATTTAACCTTCAATGAAGTCATATTCAGGTTTGAGCCTTAGCGTAGGTAATTCGTGTACAAAAGAAAGCTACATAAAATTATTAACACCCTGGAACATAATTTCATTAATGTTTAAAAGTGGGTATGTTATAGCACCGAAAAACCCGTTTCGTGACTTACACAGTTATACTCGAGCGTTTGTTTTAAACGATTTTTTTTTTTCGTTAAGAATAAAAATACAATTTCTTTATAGGTCGATTAAGGTAATTCCCAGTTGATTTCATCGTTGTAGCGTTCGGCCTCCTTGAGGGACTCAAAAAGGGGAATTTTTGACAGCAAACCTGAAACGAATTAATTTATTCATGAGCTAGTTAAAAATCCCTTGGAAAAAATGTTTTCCTTCCTTTTTTTGGGATTGTTTATTTTACACCTGGACCTAGTTAGGTGGCACTGAGGAGTTGCCCTGTTTAAATATTCTGTTTAAGTTGAATCGTGTACTCTATTTGTGTAAATAAATATAGAAGAATTACAAGGTTCAAGGACATTTTAATTCACAGTTTTTGTTTTTGATAAAAATACAACTCCTTCGGTTCGTGGAGTATTTAGACGGTGACTTCTATGAATTATTTAATATCTGTTTGTCATTAACTGTCAATAAAAAACTTTTTTTTTATTTCGTCAATTTTGTGATATATTTTAGTATACCTGAAAATAACCTTCTAGTTAAATATTTACGTTTTTTTTTTTATTACTCGTTGAATAGTTTGATTATTTTTTGAACATACTTTTTTTTTTAAAATGGTCTGTATAATTTTTGTTTTTTTTTTCTAGATAATTAGGCCAAATAATAACCACCAATTTTATTAATTGACTTAGAACGAGAATCGAGTGTAGAGCGTCTTCCATAAATATTGCTACTGTGTAAACAGTCACCTGGTACATGTTGGTAGTATCATTTTAATATAAAGATATTCGCTAGCCAGATGATTACTAAAAATATTCATGATGGTTTTTTACAAAATTTATAAATTGTGATACACCATTTCCATTAAAATATGGACTTACAGCCTATTCAACTATTAATTTATTCAGAATCCGCCTTCTGTGTTAAAGTTACTCGAGCGTTAATACGAAATTAATATTCCAACTAAATGTGTTTCAGAGGAACGTAATGTAAATGAGAAAACGTAGAAAGTTCACTATTCAACTTCGGGTATTTGTCAAACTTATGTATTATACTTTTACGTATGAATTGAATAAGGAATTAATGGACTTTACCAACTTTTCTTTCAATGATGTTATAAAAGATCTTTTTCTGTTCAGAGACTGTGGTCATTATGATAATTATTAATAATTTATTTGTTCTCAACTATACCACTATTCTCAGGGTAAGGGGAGAAAATTAGGAAAAAAAATGAGAAAGTCTGTATTCTTTAAAGAAAAACACATATTACTATGAAAGTAGTAATTTCAAACGTAACTTTTTCTACACACTTTACTAAAAAACTTCAAATATCCTAAGATAAAACAATCATTATTGTCTTTGAAATCTATTCCGTTACCACAGGAAAGTTGACCCAGCTTCTGGAAAAAGCATTCAGCTAGCAGTGATGTGGTGAGAATAAGATGATATCTTAAAACGTATCTGAAGTCGAGTAACACTATATGTTATCAAAATACACAGTGAAAAAAATTATTTTACACATGAATATTGTGTGCCTATAATATGTGGAGGTTTATATTAAGTAAGCTCTAACTTAAAGTACTTTATTCAATTTAGGCTCTGAGATGTAGCTTGTCAAAAGTACCACCGGTTCGGAAAACTGCTCAGTCATCGCGAGCAACCGGTAAGAAACTCGATCTGGTTTATCTTTTCTTCGTGTTTACTTTGTGACAATACATGACAGTTACATTTGTTTTTGGCGGAGAACAGTATTATTTCCAATTACCACCATCGTTCATGTATCAAGAAATCTATTTATATAAACAATTTTTAATATTATTTGTAGGAAGGTTGTGTTTGAGTACAGTTTCTTCTGATATTAAGTTGATGTGTCTTATGAGAATGTCACGTTAAGACCGTAGACGTTTTAGCACCGGCAGTTGTCGAAAGAAAGTATACGTGCTTGGCTGTATTTTTAACTTCAGAGTGGTAACTAGCTAGACATGTACTAAAAATAAGAGGGTACGATGCTTTCCATTATATAAGGGACTGGCTCATTTTAAGATTCAAAATTACGTTCATCAATTACAGAGGATAACCGCTTTAAAATATTTTTTTCGCTTTAAATCTTTACCATATCATAGATAAAATAGGCTCAGTGGCTTTTAATTATTGGAATTCTGCAAACACAAATACTATACATAATATGAAATCGAAATCCATATTAATTTAAAACAGGATACACGAAATTACTTTCGAAAATTGTTACGACTATTTGCAAACGTTTATTAAAGGTTATAACGTATATATTAACTGTTGGTTTTTTATTTTTGATGATAGTTTTTGGTGGATGTTTATATAATGTGGAGGGTGTATGTGGATTGGTGTAAATTGAAAATTTCTGCAGAGAAATCAATTTAAAGTTCCCTTTTATTATAGTTTACATCGTTTTACTTAGATTTATATAGATTTCAGTATCAAATCATGGATTCATTTCACCGTTGTTCACATATTGATCGACCCTATAATAGCCTTTTGACATAAAAACCTGTTTATCACTGAACTTGAACTTATAATCTAGCAAATCAGTATTGTCCTTTATTGTAAAACCTAATGTTATTACCTAAAAATTGTTTTTTTTTTTTTTTTTTTTAAACAAAATACTGTTTTAACTGAAATTCAATATATGTATTATTTAGTAGAAAATATGTATATAGCGAATGTATAATTGTATTTTACTAGAAAAACACAAACAACTTCAAAGTTTGTTATGCTGCACAATGCTAATTCAAGAGCATTGATTTTAATATAAAAGGTTTACCTGTTAAAAATCCCGTGACTAGAGATAACACTAAGGTTACAGCAACAGCTATAAACTGATATAAAGCCTGGGTACCCGCAGATCTGCCATTCTGTTGAAAGTATAGATAATTAGCGTTCAGATGTCAAGTTAAGAGACTAGTCTAGATTATATAGAATTATTTAAAGCCATGCAACCATCTAACCAACTATTTAGACCTATAGACAGATTTTATCACGAAGAAAGCGACAGCGACATTAAATGTGAACATTAATCACACAAGACACTTGATCACATATCTACATTCTGCACAGATCTACAAGCTGCGAAAGATTTCATTTCAACCGTTGAATTTGCGGACACCTTATAATCACACTTTGAATAGCTTTTGATGAAAATTCCGTCAAAACATGAGCAATTAACAAAAGTAACACATGAAATAAAATTTAAAACCTGACAGCTATAGTATATGGGAAAAATAAATGGAAGATATAGGGGCAAGTAATATTAAACGGATAAGACTGTGCAAAGCTGTATATTACAATAAGCATTAAACAACTGATATGGCCTCAGTTAATAAAGCATAAAACGTTAAGTTAATACTTGCCTTGTCCATAGCTTCAAAGACCGTTCCAAGTTCACCACCGTAGTCGGATGATGTCGCTAAACCGGCGAAAAGGGTTGACAGTAAACCAGAGTACAGTCCCGGCATACCGTGGAGGTTGTTTACGCCACATGTATCCAAGATACCCTTCTTTGTAAGTTGTGGCTGTTAACCGTAAATTTGGATTTAGTAAAGGGAACGACTTCAACATTATAATTACATGTTAGTAGGTGGTAGAGTCACGTTGAAGCTATTATTGGTTTCAGTATGAATGGGTCGGCTCGTCCGGGGTAGCACCACCCTCTCACTGAAAACAGACGTGAAATAACAGTGCTTGCGTTGTTGCATTTCGTTCGATCAGTGAGAACGCCGGAGACCCATCTCCCCTCCCCTTTCCTCTCCTTTCCTCTCCTTTCCTCTCCTTTCCTCTCTCCCTTTCTCTCCATTCCCCCGAACACAGGCTTGCAACGCACTTGCGACTCCTCTGGGGTTGCTGGTGTCTATGGACGGCGGTGATCGCTTAACAACAGGTGACCCGCATGTTCGTTGCCTCCTATATGATATAAAAAAATCATGATCTGTATAACACAGAGATGAATCACAGTTTTAATAAGGACGTATTCATAGAAGTCTACACCCTATAATAATGCTAGAGAATTAGTTTGATAATTATTTGAAGGCAAATAAGTAGATTGGAGGGTATATGTCCATGTAATATGGTACGGAACGGTAATTCACAAAAGGATTTACTAACCGTTAAAAACCTGTATCCTATGACGCTTATGACTCCCGCACCAATACCAACAGCAACGGCACCTCCAGCTCCTATATGCATGTTGCAGACAGAACCAACTGCTACTCCACCAGCCAATGTGGAATTCTGAATATGGACCATATCAAATCTGCCCGGGTATTTGTTCAGCGCTGAAGATAAAACGAAGGAAGTCACCTAGAATGAATTTAGTTTTGATCAAGTAAAATATGTTATTGATATAACTTTATAGGCCTAACTTTTGCCTGTGGTGATGTTTGCATTGATGTAGATTTGAGCTACCCCTCGGGATCACTAATTTTTATCTACGAAAGGTACCATGTGTACTTTCTGTACAACTGACAAGACAATATGTTCGCAAAATTTCATGACTATTATTTAAGTAATTAAAGTGTGATAGCGTAACAAATAAACAAACTCATATTAGCTTTATAATATTAGTTAAGATCGAGATTATTGTAGTGAATATACAAGATTAATTTGATACAAAAAATCTAAGAGAGATGGATCCCGACAGGAGACGTATGCCATTAGTAAAATAGGATAATAAACTGTGTACCTCATATTACAAATTTTTTAATATTTAAGGATTATAACATTTATAATAAATACTTACGTAATTCAGATGGACAGCAACTTGAAGAGAGAGCATTATAAGTCAAAAAGTCAAATAAGCTACTTCTGACAATCATATTATTTAAAGAATATGTATTGAAAGTTAACTCTAGTAGAAATTTGCAACGTTAAAAGTATTCACTCTTTTATAGTTGTGTTACCTTTATTAAGTTGTTGATATTATTTTAATGATACAAATGATACGTAACAATAATACAGTTGTCACTTGTATAAATTCATCACTTACAGTCGAAGCAGCTAATGATAAATACGTGTTGATAACAGCTCTTTGGTATTCAGCGTCACTGTTTGTAAGACCTGAGTTGAACGAAGGCCAGTAAATCCAAAGAAAGATTGAACCTGAAATTAAAAAGTACTCTAGATGAGTAAAACCATTTTAGTTGAGTAAAAAACATTAAAGTAACCTGGATTTAAGGATAGAATATGAAATGAATGAATAATTTTCCATATAAAAAATAGATTATCTGTAAAAAAGTTTATATTATGTTTTTATTTTATTTTATCATATAGCTAAATGACCTTATATAACAACGTAATTGAATATTGAATTCTCTGTGGCATTTTTATTGCCTCTTTTTTATATATAACAATCCTATTTTATCATACATTAAAAGGTCTGGCGAATGTTGTTCCGCCCTGATAGTAAAGAATACCACACCTTCTTCATGAATTACTTTATTTATTGGTGAAACCAGCATAGAAATCCATTCAGTATTTTTTGAGTTTATTGCAAACAGATAGATGTGGCAGAGGACTTTGTTTTATAACATGTAATGATAAATTCCTCTCAAGTAGTGTAAACAAATGATAAAAATTATGACATCATACAAGATCGGCAAAAAACCAAAAAACTTAAGATAATTTTAATATCCAATATAAGACGCATGACATTATGTATGGAATGCCACTTAAAATTATAGATCTAACAAAAATAGTAATTAAATGAATATAAAATGATGATGGATCGACGTAGATTCAGATACTTGCAACTAAGTCAGAGCTTTTAATTAAGGAAAACATAGAGATGAAACTATGCCATGGTGCTAGGACTTTTCTAAGTCCACCTGGCTATCTGTCACCTTCAAGTCGTAAATTTATCACGAGGCACCTCTTGGTGTATTCCGGCACACGCATTTGAGAATCAGTACCCATATAGATTTAGCATGATTATCATCTAAGATATAAACGCAACAGCCAAAGCCTAGGTTCAGCAATTCTGCCAACCCTGAGCTTATTTCCAAGCTGCGAAGTGTTTCAAGTGCTCGTATTCAGTCCAGAGAAGCTGTAAAGTACCGTCATGACAATGGCGTACTCAGTTAAAAAAAAAATTCTGTCCACGTCGTATTTTGCATCAGGATTGCTGTCGAATGGTCGCCTGTAAAATACTATAAAAATGCTTTGATTGATACATACCTATCATAGCAGTAATGTCTGATGTGTAACTAGGTCCATTTAAATCGACTGAGGGTACAACATTTCCATTTGTTGATGGGGTTGTGGTATCTCCTTTCCTAGATCTTAAAGCAATGCTAACGCCAATACCAAAATACGCTCCAAATGTATGGATCGCGATAGACCCTCCAACATCGGAAGCCTGATAACAAGAGATTTTAATTTAATCGCGAATATATGGAAAGCATGCATTTATTTAGGGTATATTATTTACAAAGTATGTAGTTAACAAAATATAATATCATATCTACTTGTCAATTATATTTTTTGCAATCAATCTTCAAGATTGCTACCGCTATTATCGTGCAAGTTATAATAATACCAGTCTCCAGTATTAATTTAAACGTTCTAACAAGACGGTGACCTCTTATTAGAATTTTCCAAGCAGGTTTTTAGGTATTTCAAAATTCATGTTCCGTTATGTTATTTTCCATCCACTTCACTTATGCACAATAATCAAACTGTATTACTTAAAATGTCAGCAATATTACAAAATATAGGCTCAAACAATCCCAATCGGAACAGTAGCTTCTGACAAAATTGCGGACTTACAAACATATGTAATGTATATACAAGTCGAACACAGCACCTTCTTTTTTGCAGTAGATTAACAAATAAAAACCTATTATAGAAAATTTTGTTGTACTTTTAAAAATTGTGTTTACAAGTATTGTCTTATTTGGAGTCAAAGCTTGCAACAGCTAATTAAAAAAAAAATATTCCTCAGCTCTACTAACCTTAAATACATCAGACACCAACCAAATATTAAGGCATGCGACAGCAGTTTCCACGATTGCTATAAACAGCAACTGCAAGCCACTTGTTATACCCAATAGTGCTCCGAACGTTATTAGTACAGTTGCTGACATAATATCGGCCTCTAAAATTAAAAATGTAAAATTTGATGACCTTTAATTATATTATACACATATATTAAGCACTAGCTTCGGTCTGCGACTTCGTTCTCTCTTTTTTTAACGCATGTATAGTGGAATAATTACTTTGGGCTAACGCTAACACGTGACGGAAGCTCTCAGTAGGAATAAAAACCCCGATTTTGAAACTTTCTACATTGTTGCTCAGATCCAGTTGGTGTTAGCGTAATAATATATTCTCAGTAAATAAGCTATCTAAGACTGAAAGAATTTTTCAAATAAGACCAGTTCCTGAGATTAGTGCGTTCAACTATACAAAGAAAGAAAGATTATTTAGTGTCATGCTATTGTTTATTCAAGATAAGAATTAAGGTCTATCGTTGCATATTTGAATAAAACAAAGTAAACTGAATAAAAAGAAATTGTTATATTAATAGAATAATAATAAGTTAACATCAAAATACAAAGTTTAAGAAAAACCTCGAAAGATGTTATAACTCAATTGACATCGTGAAAAGATGCTTTTTTGATGAATAAATCTTCAAACAACTTCATTTAAAACAACAACATTCTGTAATGTAATAAAAGATTCTTTTGTTTCGAAAATGAAAGGAAATTGGGCTTTTAAAATATTACTTCTATTAAAACTAGAGACAAAGTTTCTTATTCATTAACATAGTAGCCATCTTCAGTATTGTTAACGTTTTCTTTGAAATATCTAAGGGATCTTTCGCCAATATTCCATGATTTCATTGTATTCAAATTACTATTTAAATGAAATATGGCTTTTGTATTGTTTATATTATAGTATCATATATATATACATATTTTAAATTCAGCTTTACGTACATCATTCGTTAATCTAATAGACATATATATACTAATATTATAAAGAGGTTAAGTTTGTGAGTTTGTGACGTTGTAGGAGGTAATCTCAGGAACTACTGATTCGATTTGAAAAATTCTTCCAGTGTTTTATAGCTCATTTATCGAGAGCGGAGCATCAATGAAGAATGTTTCAAAATTGGGGATTTTTCTTCTTAAGAGCTTCCGCTGCATGTTAGAAATAAGGAATATCTTTATTCCACGCGAACGATGTCGCGGGCAGAGGCTAGTTATATATAAACAGAAAATGACTCATAAATAAAGATATTCAGGCATCTTACCTAATAAAGATTTCTTGGTTACATAGATAGTGTTATCTTTCATGTGGTAAAAAGACTGGCAAAGTAAAGCCCATTGTATCACAACTGCTGCTAGAAGCCAGTTAAAGCCAAGAGCACTGTAGCAGTATTTTTTAAGGAACGTCATGAGGAACCCAAAACCGATGAAAATCATTACATGTGTGTCTTCAAAACCTGAAAACATACAATATAATTAATACAAAATCTATCGTTTTAAGCAGAGAAAAGAAGGATTATAATTATATAAAGGGAGTTTTATAATAAAGTCTACATAATTCACATTCATGTCACAAACCACATACTTGATAATTTAATGTATGTCCATAAAAACTTTGAAAAATCGCGTTTAGTAAAAAACTGTTATAATATAAATACTAGAAATTGTAACAAACTGTTCGTCCCACGTTTCAGACTGAGCAAAACCAGTAATAGTTTTAGTTAATATTGTTAGTTTTTACAATAAAGTCCCAAAGCATGTTACCGATTTTCCGGACTGTAAGATTAAGCGCCACGTCAAACGTGTGCCAGTATTAAAAGGCTATTATAGAGTGGATGTGTACAATGGTGATCTGAATGGTGGTCTGAAATTGAATCCTCTCTGTGCATCCACTAAAAACAATTGTATGATGTATTGGTAACACACACACCCATGTATATATATATATATAAATATATATATACATATATGTATATATATATACATACATACATGTAATATATATATACATATATATATATATACAAATATATATATGTATATATATATATATATATATATATGTATATATTGGTATATGTTAAAAAGATGTACCCGGTCGAGTTTTCTCGTCTTCTCGATCACTGGATTGTTTTCCGAACCGGACTTTCATAGGTGCCTCATTAGGGCCTAAACTAAATAAAGTGTTTTTGACTCGATTTGATTTGAAATTCTGAATTTAAATTTCTAGTCTTAAAGTATACAAACTCATTTCTATTAATTTAAACAGTACTGTTGTACACGTTGTAATCCACTCCGCCGAAGAATTATTTTTTGGATCAATTGTAATAAATTAATTATCATGTACTAATACGAATATTTTCCTTTATTTAATTAACTAATAATGTCGTAACATCACCAATTCCATCACTGTATCCAAGGCAGCTCGGTATATTATCTTTTTTCTATATAATTGTTAGGTATAAATATACTGCCAAATGAAAAATTGCAAATGAAATTACGCAATACATTGTTTGTGCCACGAGAACGGCCCCGGGGGTATAATTCGTATAAAAAAATGTTATACGTAGAATTGTCGAGCTTGTATTCGTAGCCGTTTTCCTTTATTGCTGGAATCCGTTCCGCTAAAACGGTTTGTTATTGATATAAATATTATCCTTACTGTCATAAGTGTGGATAGTTATGAGCGTCGTTGTATTCAAATGGAACTGAAAGTCGAAGAACTAGACGCGGGATTTAAGAAACTTCAAATATGCAGTGTATTTTCTCATATTAACTCGTAATATTTTGTTTACAATTTTTTTTTTTTTGCACAATCTTTTCTGATGTTAAATAACAACGTTTGTTTTTTAATATCATATAGGGGACCAACGAACAACCGTGTCACTTGATGTTAAGTGATCACCGCTGTTCATAGACACTAGCAACACCACGTATATTGCAAGTGCGTTGCCAGCCTGCGTTTTATGGGAAAGGGGAGAGGAGTTGATCCTCTGGCGTTTTCACTGACCGAACGAAATGCAACAATGCAAGCGTTGTTACTTCAAGTCGGTTTTCTGTGGGTCGGGTGGTACTACTCCGGAATGAGCCGACCCATTCCTGCTGAAATCAGTAATAGCTTCAGCGTGGCTCTACCGCCTATCAATATAGTGTAAGTTCATAAACACTATAAATCGAGAGGGGGCTGCCTTTCAGGTACAGCTGCTGGAAGACACCAACATGTGTGACAAATTTTCAACCTGAGAGTGCTAACTATCTAGACACGGTTAGAAAAAGTCATACCACCATGCTACGGTTTAATGGCGATGTTTTTCTTTATCGAAAAATCCAACCTATTTGCATAGATTACAAATTACATCGACGTGGTGTTAAAACATGGAACACTGTTCTTCGAATCAGTAAATTATCATGACTCAACATTTTAAATTTCAGTGCACGTTTGCCTGTAATTCTTCTCCTTTTCAACGGTTTGACCGTTTTGATGATTATTTTTTTGTATTTATGAGGTCAAAGTGACATTATTTAATTACAGTTTGACCCGATAGAGTGCGATATAGTTGAATTTTTGGGTTTTATTAACTATTTAAAACACTTTTTTTTTTAGTTTTACTTAGAAAACATATAAGCCAATATTTGAACCATGCTAGGAATTTAATCATCTTTTAAAGTTAACAGAATCCTTAAGTTTTGAGTACTCTAAAGTCTGTAGCACGAAAATGTCTGCATAATCCCACTAGTTGCGATATAGATTTTCAATCGTTTGATATTACAATAAATTAAAAATCTGATTCAATTTATTTCGCACAAAGTAAATATAAAGTAATTCATTTACAATCTATCTTCTCTATAATTCGAGACCAAACCACTTACAATTACTCAGTGTTCAATTGGTTTAGCTATATCAATTAACTTTCAAATTAATTAAACACCGAAGTGGAGCTTTAATTCAAATCAAGCATCTTATTTCAAACACGAATTAAATACGAGATTTGGTCTGTCACAATGGGAATTGCTGAATGCTCTAATAAACTTTAAACATAAATACCTTTTTAAATACAGTCAAGTGTTGTTTGTATTTTTGATTAATTTAAATCTAAAAATTATAATATATCCAAGCTCTAAAGTTATCCGTTCAATAAAAATGACATTATTAAATCGTAATAAGTTTATACGAATTTTAGAATTAGAATACTTTTTAAATCGTTTTTTTTAACTGAAATGAGTCAGTCGATATATTTCAAAATAAGCTAAATCTAATTTTAATCGTTCGTATAAAATGAATCATTTTTTTAAGATTTCTAGTTTTTACACACTGAGAACGAAGTTCACATTTTGCCGTTTATAAACTTTCACGGTGTTATTAAAAAAAAGTTAAATATATAATAAATACTTGCTTTAAAAAGGTTTCTTACTAAATGCACTGCGCTCGCCCGAGCCAAGTTCGTGTTATCCTCTTTTCGCAAGTCTAGCCTAACCTAACCAAAAAGAGCAAAATGGCGAACATTCAGCGAGCACCCAACATTTAAAACGTAACCTTTAAAGCAAGTATTCATTACGTATTTAACCTTTTTGTAATAACTTCGTTAGTGTTTATTTATGGTATTCATATTTTACATGCACTAAATTTGAAAATCTTGAAAAATAACGTAAAATATTAGGGAAGGCTAAAATTGATTTCAGTTCATTTTCAAATGTAATGACAAAAATATTTTAAGTTTTTAGTTACTTAATACGTCGCTATTTTTTTTTAAAGATTGCGGAAAAGTCAAGTCTGTCTCATATTATGTTGTGTGAATTAGTTGAACACATATGTATTAAATACTTTTAAAACTCTAGTAAAAGTGTGTACAGATGAATAAGTTTTCCCATTTATAGCAACTTTGTACATTTCTAATAATAATATAGTGAAATCACCCTACGTATTTATTTACGAATACTGAAATAATTTGAATAGCTATTAAAAGGTTGTGCATAACATTCTTTTTTTTTTCGAAATGTCTACGCTATTGACCCAGCAAGGTCTTAACAGCTTCACCGGACTACTAAGGCGAGTGCTTAAGGCACTCAGCCGATTTTATTATGGCAACCAGCTCAAGGGTGCACGGCACACCTCGGCTTGACTGTTGCCTGTTGCATGCAAAATCGCGACCTATCTTAGCTAACCTAGCTAACTATTCATATGTGTATGAGTTGTTGAAACGTATATGTGTACCAAGCATACACGCCTCAACAACTCCTCCATATATTTATTATCGGAAAATTGAGAGTTTTTCAGTTCGATAAGGGGAAAAAAGTAAACCCTTCCACTTTCATGTGTAAGCGTGTAGGCGGGCACGTGTGTGGGGGTGATCGTGTAGTGTTGTAGCAGTGATGTATATTTGTGTGTCACCGTATCGCGCAAGCAGCGCACTCAAGGGCTCCCTACCGAGGGATCGAACCTAGGTTTGAGCCGCTGCCGTGGGAGGCCCAATCGGGAGTGTTGTGCATAACATTAGTTTTATGATAATAATAGTAATTGCTTTGACTGCCATAGACCTCTAAAGGGCTAGATGTCGCTACTCTACACACATAATTGTATGTCTAAACATATTTCAGACACACAAATAACAATAATTTTATATATAATTGATGTACGTGAATAATATTAATTTGTTCGTTAATTATTATCTTTGTGTTACTTAAAACATATAGCAGAATTATAAGTAAATGGTGATTGCTTTGAGTTGTATAGTTCGTCTTATAAATTATATAGTTCGGCCTATAAAAGACAAGGTGTCTGTGTTATCTACGTATTGTAGTCCGGTGAAGCTGTTAAGACCTTGCTAGGTCAATAGCGTAGTCAGTTCGAGAAAAAAAAAGTTATCTACGTATTCCTTTGTGAAGAGTACTGTAAGGCGTAACTCTGGCCAAATAAAGAGTGAAAGTAACTACTTGGTATTTATTGGCATTCTGACTGCATCGACTATGTGTTATACACCCTGCTAACAGTATACGGGCGGACCGTACTAGAAATGTCAATTTTAGAAATGTCTGCCTATTTGTATGAACACGCATCACTGCTGAAATATTGCGTTCAAAATAAAACCTCTTCAAGAATATCATAAATCATATCTTCGTATAACGTACAGCCTTTGTTTCATTAAAATGGGATCGATCTGTGAAAAGTTATTGTACTTTTAATGACGACGACATTTAAGTACGAGATAAAAGTAGATAAGTAAATTGAATTAATACATTCAGATCACTTTATTAATCGCTGTATCGACGTGAAACATCTATAGTTGGAAGATAAACCTGATTGTTGGCGTGATGACGCAAAACACGAACTTAACAGTATTAACAAAATACTCAAAAACATTTTCAACCCTATCTTTATATACATAAGGTTCAAATTGTTTTCTCGGCCACTCGTTCTATTAGAGTTACGCGGCACGTGCTGACAACGTAGCGCCTTTTTGATATATGCCGCCAAAAACACCGCGCCTGCGCCTAGTTGAATTTTTGTATTTAATAAAAATGAATATTTATTTTTATTTGAATAAAATAAATAAACAGTAATCATTTTATGGGTCAAATTTGTAATGCTTTATCTTTGAATTATATCATAGTCGATTCCTGTTGTAACACACAACTGTCGTCACATCTGTAAGGCGTCCCGTAACGGCTCAATTTTTTTACATAATATTTCACGCAAAGTCACGAGCACAACTAGTTAACAATATGATTTTGTTATTTGTTTGTTGCTTTATGATCTGTTTACAGTATTATAATAGAATATTCCGCATCTGATCGGTTAATCTATGTGAGTGAAAACACTTCCAGTTCCCCCTCTTCGCGTACTTGGTATAATGAGTTTTGTTTGACCTTGTTTATTCGTTTCAATTGAAATATACCAATGTTAAATTATAAATAAACTGTTATTGGTAAACAAAAACCGTAACTTTCGAGTTATTGCTGGGTACGCACGAATTTTTCATCTATTTTTATATATATTCCGACCACAATCTCGTCCGCTAAAAAAAGTAAAATAAATAAATAACTTAATAAATAGTTATTATCTGCGACCATCTCTGTATTGTTTATTATTTTTATAATAAATCTTATATACAGAGGAAAAAACATAAGGAGTATTCCGCTTTTCTCACTCACTCACTAAAAAAGATACGTCACTAAGCGCGTAGTACTAATCGAGGTAGTCGTAAGGAGTGGCGATAGAAGTGAATACTTAAAACAATAGGGTAACCGTGTTCTCTTTTGAATCTCTAAATACTATATTATAGTATGAATTAATTAAATTTCAAATTGGTACTCGGAGCAATAATTAGATTCATTTTTATAAATGATTACTAAAACAATAAATGAAATGTATGCTGAGCTACATAATCGGCAATACAACCGGACAAACTTGCTAAGAATGTCTTGTTGTGAAATTATATATTTGTCTCCTGCCAAAAATACCTCCCGATACACCTAAAGAAGTGTTCAGTTCAAAAATACATTAATATTTTTTGCGTGGTATAAACACAATGACAAATGTATGTAGTTTCATTTATTCAGAAAAAGAATATATTTTTTAAAATGAACGTGACTTAAAGAATCAAAATTACTTCCGAATCTAAAACCGTTAGTACGTAGTTAAAATGTGTGAAAGTAATAAAACTGGCTTAACAACCGAACGCGACTGACATACGAAATGAAACGGTTCGAACCATTGTCACCGTTCAACATAATATGTCAATTGTCTCCGGTTAACATTCGTGGTTCGAAACCAAACCTGTGCTGTCGGTTTTGTGACTTGATAAATTTGACATCAGCATTACTCTCGTTGGAAAATGTTTTCTATTATGCGAATGTGGAAAATATTGAAGATTAGAGGAGATGAATATACGATTTCGCGCCATGACATGCTAGTATGCATGACCGACCTGTTGCGCTTGCGTGGTTTGTATTAGACTATCGACGCCCCCCTCGGTAGCGGCTGAAGCCTAGGTCCGTTCCCTAAGCGTGGAGCTCTTGAGTGCGTTGCTCGCGCGATACAGTGACACAAAATCTTACATCACTGCGACAACATTACACAATTCACCACCACACATGTGCACGCATACACTCTTACACATGAAAGAGTAAAAGTTTTTATTTTTCCGTTATCCAACTAAAATAGTTTAAAAAAATTATCCGACACAAAATAAAATAAATAAGTAATAAATAAAATAAGGGTTGTCGAGGTTTCGATAACTCATATAAGTATGAGTATGTAGCTTAGCTTAGGTTAGCTCAGATAGGTCGCCATACTCTTTCCAAGTGTGCTGCGTGGGAGGAGCGGCGCCGCACTCTGGCTACGGCGGTAGGTGGTGATTTCTCGCTGCCGAGCGTCGTAAAAGCTGCTCATCTCGCAGAAGGAGGCGGCGGAGAGGGTCCGTGAGCAAGACCCTCACAGTGCCCGTCTCCGCCAACAAAGGACAGGCAGGAGCAGGTGGCAGTTTGACCGCCACCTCCCACCTTAACCGGACAAAGGGAAGATGGGTCACGGGGCCCCATCTTCCCATTGCACGGGTCCGGCGGACGGAGGAGGCAGTCGGTGTATACACGGTTGTCTCCTAACAAGACGGGGTCCGGCGGCGGCGCTTTTGCTGCTGGGCCAACCGCTGGAGCGACACGATGAAGTCTATAGAGATCTCGTGCCGTCCTAACCATAGTGGAACACGTACACCGTGGGGTTTTAGTCCGTGCGAGTCGGACATAACTCACCCTCTCCTTCGGAAGGGTGGTGTAACCATTAGGGATTCCCGCACGTAAAAAAAATAGATAGGTCGCGACCTCGGGTGGAAGTTGAGGAGGTGCCTGACAATCCTCCCCCAATTACAGAGGAGGAGATGGGGAGAACTGTCGAGCATCTCCTCAACCGGCGGAGAGCGCCCAGCCCTGACGGGGTCACGGGCCGGGTGCTCGGCATTGCACTGGGTTATCTCGGGGGGTGGCTTCGGGAGCTGTTCGACCGGTGTTTGGCGGTCGGACGGTTCCCCAAAATCCTGGAAGCTTGGGCGGCTCTGCCTGATGGCAAAGGAGGGCCGCTCTCCAGACTGCACGTCCCATTATCGGCCCCTTGTTCTGCTGGATGACGTCGGGAAGGCGCTAGAGAGGGTCATCGCTTCCCGGGTCTTCTAGAACTTTGAGGGAGCGGGACCGAACATATCGGACACGCAGTTTGGCTTTCGTGTCCTTAGACATCGCCAACGCCTTCAACAGCCTGCCGCACGGTATTATACGGGAGGCTCTCCGATATTTCGAAGTGTCACCTTACCTGCGGAGTCTGTTGGAGGTGTACCTGGAAGACAGGAAGGTCTTCTACGTCGACGGCGACGGGCGAATGATCCGGCGGGCTACAAGGCGGGGATTCCACAGGGGTCGGTTCTGGGGCTGCTCCTGTGGTACATGAGCTACGACTGGGTGCTCCGCGGTGCACTCCCATACGGAGCGCGCCTGATCTGCTACGCGGACGACACCCTAGTCATGGCCCATGGGGGGGAGGAATGGAAGGAGGTGAAGCGCCTGACCACGATGGCCACAACCTTCGTGGTCAGGCGCATAAGAAGGTTGGGCCTTAGGGTGGCCCTCGAGAAGACCGAGGCCATACTCTTTCATGGGCTTCGACGGGGGCCACCACCTGGGGCCCACATTATGGTGAAGGGCGCCTGGGTCAGGGTGGGGGCCCAAATAAAGTACTTGGGCCTCACCCTGGACGGGCGCTGGCAGTTCGAGCCTTTCTTCATGGCGCTCGGGCACCCTGTCTGAGTGTGCTGCATGGGAGGAATGGCGTCGTACTCTGGCTGCGGCGGTAGGCGAGGATCTCTCGCTGCCGGGCGTGGTGAAAACCATGCATAAATTCAAATGTGTAAAAAAATGCAAAGTTCAGTTTAAACCCGATGCGACAGCAATATCCAGTGTAAAAGTAATATGAATGGCTTTGAACACTGCGATTTACATGCAAATGTGAACGGTTGGTCCGATTAAACGCGTGTGACATTTGACAATTGCTCGCGGTTTAACACTTGGGGTTCGTAAACGTATTGACACTTCGATGAGCGGTCAATATTACAATTGCGGTTAATGTTCTTGAACTTGTATTTCATTTGCATTACGTGAACTCCGCTGTAAATCATATCAAAAATATACATATGCATACTACATCTGAATTAGAAAATAATACTGATAAGAGTTTCCTTGAGAGTGTTAGAGAGTACGGAGATAATTTTGATATTAATATAGTAGATTCTAAGTTCGAATAAAACGTGCACTATTCATTTGAAATTTAAAGGTCATCGTGTCTACGTCAACTACCTACTTGGACAAAATTGTATTTCCAGCAACATAAAAAACTGAATATTCTGATTACAAATAATAAATCATTATAAAAGAAAATTGGTGGTTGTCTTTAGATTTATCTGTTTAATTTTATGTTAAGGAAACTCGTGAACGCTGACTGCACGATTATTAATAAGCGGCAGCCATATTGTGTTAATTACACACTTGTGATTTTAAACGAATTTGTATGAGTATGTTATGTGGTGACTTATTTTTTTATTCATAATCGTGATTCATTGTATTCAATATTGAATAATGTGTGCAGCATCTCGCTTATAATATCTTGTTTCATTGTTATTATTGTTCCCAAGTGAAGGAAACAAATAGTAAATAAGTACATGCAATATGAATTTTGAAATGTCAAAAAAATTCTTGAAGAGTTCTAACATGTACTGAACTATTATGAAGGAATATTGAAGTTACCATAAAAAATTTTTTAGTAATCATCTATTTGATAATGGCAATAGTAAATCTGCAATCAAGAAGATTGCTTACTAAAGTACACAAGAGCAGGAGTATACAGCTGCGCTTCCGAATAGTAATAGATTCAATAAAAATATGAAACCTTTGGATTTTACAAATTTATGGCCGAGCACATGACCTACAATGTAATTTACACATGTTCCTGCTTTCCCTACCGTACATTTTCTATTGAAGTTGCTTGTGAAATGAAAGTAACGAACTGAAGTAAAAGAGCGCTTTGTCAGTTATCTTCTTATTACGTCTATATAATAAACTATAAAAGATTAAAAGATCAGTTAATATATTATAAAAATCAAAAACACTATATATATTTTAGATCCTGAGAAAAAGCTTATAAATGCCAAATCTACCACTGGTTCGCAAAAACAACCCAGTCATCGAGAAGAACCGACAGGAAACTCGATCTGTTTTATCTTTGCTTGATATATTTACAAACATAGATAATTACGTTCTTTTTTGATGCAAAGAGAGGAACGTCATTTCCAAATGTCACCATTGTTCATATACTGATGCAATCTATCTTTTAGACTTTAAACCCTCTCGACATAGTCCTAGAACTCAGTATCCGATAAATCAGTAATGTATTTTAGGACTTTGTTATAAAACCTAAAAAAACTGTTGCTGGTCTCAGAGAGTCTGAAGCATGATCTGCTATATAAACGCCCTCCTAAAGACTAAATTGGATGTCTTATTTCCGTATAACTTCTAATAAATCGCTTTTTAATGAAACGGCAATAACCAAGAGTAATAAAGTCTCAAACTTCCGTTTCTACGCAGAAAATTTCGAACCAATAAAGGAACTTATTGGTACCCATAATTTCATATAACCACCTAACAGAAAGCGAGATCCAAAAATAATAAATTACATCCATACCGTGTACCATTGTTATCAATACCGAGATCCCCGAGAGCTTGCTAAGAACAATCGTCTCTTATTACTGGGATATATCTTTTGATCCGACCGCTGAGTAATTCCATCAGCCAGACATTATTACGGGAAACGTAATAATAAATGATCAATGCTGATAGGACTGATACACGAATCCTTGTACTTTAAGATAATACCGTGGTCTTGAGAAATTCTCTATGTATCAAGTTTTTTCACGATATCGCTTCTCCTTCACCTTAATTATAATTGATAGAAGACTGAGTATATTCTGATGATATACACATAAATGAAATTCAAGTGTCTGTTTTAATATGAAATAATAGCTTTTTACTTAATAAAAGTGTGTACAGTATGGTACAAATAACAAAAGAACAATAAAAAATCTGTCCATATCTTTAAGCTATTCTCTGGTACAGTTTTACCGATTTTGTTAGGACTTTCACCGGTAAATAGTTGATGTTATATATAGTAACTTGAAACAACTTGAAAGCGGCAAATCGCTATGGGTTGTAAATTCTTGATACAGTTGACTTGGAATAACACTGAGCTTATTATCAGGTATAATGTGCTCTCGAATATTAACTAAATGCAAGTAGGAATTTGCCAAAAAATCACAAATAAGTAATTTTGTTCTAAGAAGTAGACAAGTAGAAGTATAGCAAAGCTTTTTTATATATTATAGGGACAAAAGAACAGGTGGGTCACCTGATAGTAAGTGATCACCACCGCCCATAGACACTAGCAACACCAGGGGACTCACAACTGCGTTGCCGGTCTTTTAAAGAAAATTAGACTGTTATAAAAACAGAATCGTTGCAAATACTATATTCAGCTTAGATGTCAAACTCATCTGTAAATTTGCAATGAAAGTATGCAACAATATGTAATTGTTAGATATAAATTTGGATATCTAGGGATTGAGAACAATAACAAAGAAGTTACTTTGATTAAAACATGACAGATGTAACCTGATTTTTAGCTCAAAACATTTCTTTTTATTTGTAAGATTATCCCTAAGTTAACAATAGGCATTTCAGAAACCACGATAAATAAATACAATGTCGAAAGCCTAAAAACGTATAGAGTTAGGTAACCTCTGAGTTAAATAAGAACATTTTCAATCTGCGCAAATACCACCTAAGTCCCTTATACATGTCAATTGAATCTACCAGTCTCAAATCCTACCCCAGTAAATAACCGGTTTCATTTTCACTTACAACCGGGTATAACATTAACATACCCGGTTACGTTGGCTTTAGTGAGTCCCCTATTGACCCGGATAGGATGCGTGCTTTAGAACCCGGTTTCCTTTATTAATAAAACCGGTCGATGCGGTGTCGTTCTTAGCGCATTTCAATTATCGGTTTATTTGCAGTTGAGTATACCGGCTTGTTGATGGCATCGAGTGGTTTATAATATGAAAAAACCGCTAACGATAGCCGGTTTAAAGCGCTCAATGTGAATTTTTAATGTTAAAATCATTGACATGAATATTTAAAATCGTAGTATGAGACTTTAAGTTAGTAATTATGATAGGTTGTGCATAATTTGGCATATATAAATACGTAAAAAAATCATAGATTTTTTGTTGTTACTATTTATTTAATTTATCTTACGTGTCTTAGTCAATAATTCGATTTCAGTACTTACTGTCGATATACACATATAGACATGATTAAAGTGTATGTTGTTAATACGAGCTGATCTTCAAAACAGTATAACTGATTTTGATCAGATTTTTGTAAGTATATACAAAACGTACATATTACATATAATATTAAAATGCTTTCCTAACGGGGATAAGCAATAATTATAAAATTAACTTTAAAAAACGTGGCACACATTTAATTTAGACAAAATGTATAGTTCCCACAAAACGGCAAACAGCAATAGAACATTTTAATGAGAATGAAGTCGCAGATAAGAGTTAGTATTATAGTGAACTAGCTTTTGTCAGCAACTTCACTCGCGTTAATGTAGCTTTGACCTATCGTGACCAGTCTTCTTCTAAATTACGAATCCACTCGCTTAACGCCCATTTACGTAGAAGGAATTCGTATAATAAAATATAGGCCGATTAAAAGTCAAATAGTATAACGCTAAATAAAAAAAACATAATCTAAAAATTATCTCAACGTCATTGGAACGCGTACCAGTTATTTCTATTTCTATGTTATGCGAAAGTTTACTATGATAATACACAGTATGTTCGTAAAGTTAATAATAAGACTTTGAGTTTGTACTTAACGTCGGGATATTCGGATGCCTCTAATGGAGTTTCTGTGTGAGCCTCTCTCAGCGTTGGATTATTTTTGGTTATTATTGTTCAGACGCGTTTCCCTCTCTAAATATTACGCATAGAAAATATAATACGGTCAAAAACATAAATTCAAGGCTCATGGTTTAGCGGACCTATTTGCAGTTTGATTGTCATATTATAAGATGACAAAAATAGTCACATAAATAAATTATAAGAATGGTGCTTAAAAGTGCCATTTAACAAACTACTGCTGTGTTTTAGGTCCAATTGTGTGAGACAGAATGATGGTACCATTTCGTTATCCTTGCTAAAGCCTATCCTAACCTGATTCTGTTTTCTACATTCGTAATGATTCAGAGTACTGATGATGAGTACTGATTTATTAATTTTTAACTTTCAAGAACAAATAAATTTTAGTTAGATATTACATTAACACAAAACAATATTCTCGATCTTTAAAAGGTCATTAACAAATTCACGGGTTCTTGACATATAATGAATGGACAAATAATTCACTAGAAGTCCAAGGTACAAGAGAATGCAAATTTTGCAATATTGCAAAATACGGCACCAATGTATAATTTATTTGAATTTCATCGAGAGACACCTAAATATATTCAGAATCTGGACGAGTTTATACTGCTATTAGAGAAGGTAACATTACTGAGCACTAAAGAAGCGTTGCAGCATATTAAAGCTGGTGTTAATTTAGGACGATAATAACAGTGATATAGGACTACATAGTCATCTATAGAAATCATAATTGTTCCTAATTTTATGATAACTGTAAATTTGTATCATAGGAGTTACCAGTCGTCGTTGTTAAGATTTAAGTTATTTTTTTTAAAGTAGAGATGTTAATAGAATGGGAAGATAAAGATATGATAGGTCGACATAATATCTAGCTATATTTTTCAGGATTTCCTTTCTACGTTAATAGCTTAAATATATTCAATATCATTGTTTAATAGAATAAAACTGTAGAGAAAATGCTTAGATTGAAACGTATTCAAACTAAAATTTCTTTTTTTTTATATCATAGGAGGCAAAGAAACAGGTAGGTAAGTAATCACCACCGTCCGTAGATACCAGGAACATTAGAAGAGTCGCAAGTGCGTTGCCAGTCTATGTTGATGGGAAAAGGGAAGGGGGAGGTGGGCCACCGACGCCCTCACTGACCGAACGAAACGCAACAATGCAAGTACTGTTACCTCACGTCGATGTTTCTGTGAGACGATGGTACTACCCCGGGCGATCCGACCATTTTGAGCTGAAAACTTCAGCGTGGCTCTACCACCTTCAGAAATACAACGCAATCGAATAATAGGTAAGGAGATATAAAAATAGATTGTGTGGCCATCTGGACCCTTATGATTTGCGTGAACCGTTCATTTCTCTATTCAATATTTCATATAAACAAAGTGTTATGTCAGATAGGCCAAGTTCGCAGCATATTAATAAAAATATGCCATAAATCAAATACCATCTTAAACCAATATATCTAGATGCTGTTAGACTTATCCACATATTAGTACGCCTCTTACCTGAACCACTTAAGGTAAATTCGGCTAACGATAATGTAATTGAACCATAAATTTTGGTAAGTGCTTATTGGTATTTCGTATCTACACGCTACCCTCATTAAATCTATGACCTAAATTTAGGTTTACACATGTATATTTCAGCCTATAGTCCTTTTTCTATTAGAGAGATTTAAGGGATGTAGAATAAAAGCTTTCAGAAATCCAACCTTGTTTATCTGTAAACGACAGTACCGTCTGTTAAAAAAATTATATACATATACTTTGCAGAATGATTAAGCTAAAACTTTTTTTGCAAAAGTAGGCGATTCAGCTGGTGAAAGGCGATTATTGACGACCATGGCCATAGTGAAATGCAACATTAAAAGTGTTACCGTTTCGTGTCTTATTGATATCGCCTAGTTATGAGTTGTTCATCAATCTCTAAACGTTTAATAAGAATGTATATCTAACGCGTCTGTAGTTTTTGCATTTTCGTAAATAAAAAAAATATGGTATGTGTTTAGGATTTGTCTGTCTATTTGTATGAACACGCATCACTGTTAAAGTACTGGGTTCGCAACAAAATTTCACCAAGAAATGTATAAAGCATATCATTGAGAGTAACTTAGGTTTTGGTTAATATCTGGTCCACTCTATTAAAACTTATTGTAATTCAAATGACAGCTCGAACTAAGCACGAAAGAAGAGTAGTGATATTATATAGCTGGAAGGTTTGCTTCTTTAGTAGTGGTAGATCCACGTTGAAGCTATTATTGATTTCAGCCTAAATGGGTCGGCTCGTCTGGGGTAGCACCATCCTCTCACAGAAAACCGACGTGAAGTAACAGTGCTTACATTGTTGCGTTTTGTTCGGTCAGCGAGAGCGCCGGAGACCCATCTCCCCTCCCCTTCCTTCTCCTCTTCCTTCCCCTCCCCCTTTCTCTCCATTCCCACAAAACACAGGCTGGCAACGCACTTGCGACTCCTCTGGGGTTGCTAGTGTCTATGGATGGCGGTGATTGCTTAACAACAGGTGACCCGCATGTTCATTTGCCTACTATATGACATTAAAAAAAAGTTAAACGCGCTAACCTAAGGAAATACTGGTAAGATTAAAAAAAAATCTTCAGTGTTAAATAGATCATATATCGAGAAAGGTTATAAGTTATATATATCATCACGCTAAGACCAATAGTAGCAGAGAACCAGTGAAGAATGTTTTAAAATCGGGTTTTTTTCTCTTTGAGAGCTTACGCTGCGTGTTAGCGTGGTCCCAAAGTACCTAAATATTATGTCACGGGGATGAAGTCGTTTTTAAATAAAATATTTTCTCAGTCAAATACACTAACATAGTTTCATGAACAAGCAAATAGTAACTCTTATCACTCTGAATAACGTAAAATAAAAACTATCAAATAACAAACCACGAAAGTTCTCCCGTTGAACCCTAGAAATAAAAATAATTTTAGAGATTTGCAAATAAACCATAGCTACTATACGACATTAATTGACATTTGACAACGTATTTAATCCAAGATAAGACTTTTGTTCCAGCTTACGCATTTTGATGTAATATATTAAACTTATATGGTACATGTCACAATAATAAAAAAAATATATACTTAAAATAAATATATTTTCTTAATCAAATCAGAACAAAAATATTATTCATAAAAGTCCTACCTACTCGCGTAATAACAAACTTGTGTATAAGAATAGATTGCTATTAATTACTGAAACGAGAAATTTGGTCCGGTACGTCACCGTACAATAATTGATGCTAGAGTTAGGCTTAACAGTACTTAATGGAACGTTAATTTATAACACAATAACATCCATTAAGCGGCTAAACATTATACTATTTCTGTGTAACAAACAAATTGTCACTGTTTTGTATAGGATGAATGACCTGACGGTTGGACTGTTTAACACGTTGGCTGCCACGGGACTTAAATGAAACTGGGTAGCCATTTTGTTTTAATGATATTCTGATACTAAAAGTGGTAATTATAATAAATGATAATGATCAAGAAGTTAAAAAGAGTCGAGGTAGTCAGAAGCACTGCCGGCAGATGTGAATATTTAAAACAATGAAACAAATGTGTTCTCTTTTGAGTTTGCATATAAATTTTATTGTAAATTGTTTACATTTCTTACTTTGTAAATTGATATTCTATCATTAGTTTCTCTTTTATCTAATCACACTTCGAATAACAATTATATGCTCTTTTATACAGTTTATTAATTCGTCAAATATATGATGGGCTGAACAATCTCAATATAAAATATCAATATTAAATTTACACAGGCTCTTATACTACGCATGCCTGGTGTGACAAATGCGCAATACGGTCGGTCACACTTACTAGCATGTTATGGCGCGAAATTATAGATTTATCATCTGCCAAAAAATATCGATCAACGCGCTTAAGGTAGGTTTAAATTCAAAAATAAACAAAATTACTACAATAATGTTCTAAAAATATATACATCTACAACAAAGTTCTAAAAATAATATAATCTTTATTGCATCTAAAAATAATGACAGTAAGTATGTAGAAACGATAACACCTGTATAAATGTTATTGCATATTTAATTTCGGATAGCAATCTCATAATTTCAGCTTCGCCGCCTGTAAATGTATCCAGTGTCCGTAGAATCACTATTTTTAATACAAAGGCCGGATTAATTGAAGTGAACAAACATTGTGAGGAAATGACCCGGATCGTATGAGGATTTTTATAAACATATATGTGAGTTAATTAAATGAATGCGGACTTGTTGAATTAGTTCATTTGGAATTCCAGAATGACACAATAGAGAGATCGTGAGCGGTATTTAACATTGTACTCGATTATCTTTTGTTTATTTCCGTATTACACGCTGTAATACTGGCTTTGTTAATGAAGTTTATAGAAATAATATTATTTTTGTGATAAATTACATTTAAATTATGTTACATGAAGAATTCGCGGAGGTTCAGCAGTGTCACTGATGGAATACCAATTCGATATTCCCTGGTTCGAAACCCGGCGTGTACCAACGAATTTTTCGGAGCTCGTGTAAATTTTCTAATGAGTCAAAACACGTCAAGTGAACCCCCCCTTTTCCACTTGATTATTAAATTCAGGTACGAATATTTGTTCATGGAGTATTTACTATGAACAATTAATCCCCAGAACAGTTTTTGAAAATTTTTATTTTTTACCACATTTTTTTAAATGAATTTTTTTTCTCGATATTATGCATTAATCATTTAAGTAATAGAATCCGCAAAAAAATATGACTGCTCGCGATTAGATTGAAAAAAAAAAAATTATGACTGGCGGTGAGCGTTATCGGTACGGGACGCTGCCGCGCGTCTTTCACTTACCTTTTATTCTACTCAGTAATTGTAAGTTTTTAAGTCAATTTTGGTTTCTGCTCTCAACAAGACCACGACTCTCATGAACAACAATATAAATCCCGGCATGAGCCATCTGTTACAATTAAAAATACACGACAGTATCATTATAAAGCTTTAGATAATACATCACTCGAGGGCAAATTTTTTTCCAAAGATATTAAAATTGATACAAATAGAGTCTTTGAAAAAAAAAAAAACGTAATACCAATAGATTTATAATCAAATTATATCTTTATAGCTTTATAATTAAGTTACATCTTATTTAATTTCTTCGTTTATTTAATAATAAAAAAAAAAACATTTTAGTAATTAATTTTATGTAATGTGTTTTAGTAAAATTATCGATTAAATAACATTATTTTTATTTAAAAATAAAGAAGTGCTTCTTACTTACAATTACTGACTAGAATAAAGGTAAGTGAAAGACGGGCGGCAGCGCGCCGTACCGATAACGCTCACCGCCAGTCATAAATATTTTTTTTGTTCAATCTAATCGCGAGCAGTCAAATTTTTTTGCGGATTCTATTACTTAAATGATTAATGCATAATATCGAGAAAAAAAAATGTTTTTTGAGGGAGAAGTCATTGAAATTTTCATTTGTTAACTAAAAAGTTCATTAACAATATGAAAAAAAAAAAATTAAACTTTTATATATCTTATCAAAGTACAACTATTAAACTATAAATCCTGAAAGTTTCATTAAAATATCTTTTATAGCTTTTTATTTATTGATTTTTTAATTAAAAGTCTTAAAAATTTTCATTTAAAAAAAATGTGGTTAAAATAAAAAATTTCAAAAACTGTTCTGGGAATTAATTGTTCATAGTAAATACTCCATGAACAAATATTCATACCTGAATTTAATAATCAAGTGGAAAAGGGGGGTCCACTTGACGTGTTTTGACTCTAATGCCAATCGGTAACAGTATCTGCTGACGGTGAAGAAAAACATCGTGAAGAATCCTGAACCTGAGATATAATATTCTTGTAGTATTCCTGTATGTGGGTATATAGAACTATGGATTTTTCGGAGGTTGAAAATGCCAATATGTCGTAAGCTAGAATCTATCTAATACCTTTAAACGAGCAATTCTTATATATTTTTATATTTGTATATATTCAGGATCTCGAAACGGTGTCATCTATTTCCATGAAACTTAATATGTAGGTAGTTTCGGGGACGATAAATCGATCTAGCTAGATTTTATTCATAGAAAACTTTTTAAACTGAGATTTCAGGCTATTAAAAAATATAGCTAGAATATGAAGGTAAATTTTGCCGCAGTTGTTAAAACAAAAATAGCTCAGGTGGAAATTGGTTGGTTCGAAAATCCATGTAACCCCAGTTTGAATCCGAGTGTACATTTTTTTTTCTGTGATAAATGATAATTTTCTAAGGCAAAGCTAACAATTTCTTTTAAGTAAATAAATAATTATATTATTGTAACTTTGATTTTGATATTTATAATCTGTATAATGACATTAAAATTGTTCAAGCCACGTTTTACTTAAATTTTGTTAGGCGAAAAATTTATACGTCCTGACAGAACTACACATTTACACGTATACAGAGAAATATTATACGGATATCTGCTATGTAAATACAGAGCTATTAACAGTTACGTTCAAACATCCTCGTTGGTCACTGTTTAAAGGTTTTGAGGTAAAGCAAAGTCAAAGGGAGTGCAATGACGTAACAACCGTAATTAAACCAACATTTATTAAGTGTCACAGAACGGATTGTAAACAAGGTGTTCAAAGGAATCAACGGTTGAGTTGAACCACAGAGAACCGATCTATATGTTTGCATTTAAGCCGGACTTACGTCACTGCGTACATCCGTTGCGGTTAAATTTAGCTGACCATTGTAACAGTGTAATAGTTACAATTGTTTTAACGCCATCTATACTTTAATTCTATATACTACTACATTATTATTTTTGATATACGCTTTGTTATCAGTAAATTTGCTTTTAAAGCCATCTTCTTATATATAATCTGTATTAGTACATATATTTTATGGGAATTGAATTATTTGAAAAAAAAATCTGGTATTTCTGAGGAGCATTTCAACCTTGTAGTTTTGCATGTCATCGATTTATAAAATCAATTAGTTAAGTAACGCAATTTTCATGAATGAATCTGGCCATTATTACCTACTT
>JACEII010000097.1:941939-967755 GCA_014332785.1 Antheraea mylitta
CGACCCTCCTGATGAAATAACGGCAGTGAACGATCAGTACCAGCTTGTCTCTCCAAACAGAGCGTGCTCACGCCCACGCCCGCGTAACCACAGATCACACCGCCGTGGTCTGGGGGTGGATTTCGCTCCTGAACACCAGATTAGGCCTCCTGCGATAGCGGCTCAAGTCTAGGATCGATCACTCGGCAGGGAGCCCTTGAGTGCATTACTTGCGCAATACAGTGACACAAAAATTTACATCACTGCTACAACACTACACGATCACCCCCACCCACGTGCACGTCTACACGCTTACACATGGAAGTGGAAGGGTTTTATTTTTTTCCCTTATCGAACTGAAAAAACTCTAATTTTCCATAAAACATATATGGAGGAGTTGTTGAGGCGTGTATGCTTGGTACACATATGCGTCTCAACAACTCAAACATATATGAATAGTTAGCTAGGTTAGCTAAGATAGGTTTGCATGTAACAGGCAACAACCAAGCCGAGGTGTGCCGTGCACTCTTGAGCTAGTTGCCCAAATAAAATCGGCTGAGTGCCTTAAGCGCTCGCCTTAGTAGTTCGGTGAAGCTGTTAAGACATTGTTAGGTCAATAGCGTAGTCAGTTCGAGAAAAAAAGAGGTTATTTATTTAGAAATACATTACATTCCATTTAAATTTAAATTTTTGTGGTTTTAGTGACCACACTTTCAGTATTAAAGAGTTATTGAAAATATATGACTAATATTTTATGTCTATATTATACAAACAGTTGAAATAAATAATTATTAAATGGACATTAAACATCTAAACTAAGATAACTAATACAGTATAAACTATAATAATATATGTATATATAATGATATATGATTGAAGAAGGCATTGCTACGCGGAAATCCATGCCAGATAATTTATTTAATATTACTTGGATAGTGCCGACTGGATTTGATAGACAGCTGTTATATCTTTCGTGTTAATTATTATTACTATTAATATATCTAATTATTAATTTATATTTGTATATATCGAGAATCTCGGAAACGGCGTCATCTATTTTCGTAAAACAGTATGTAGGTAGTTTCGGGGACGGTAAATAGATCTAGGTAGATTTTATTTATAAAAATCTTTTTTTAAACTGAGATTTCAGGCAATGAAAAAATATAGCTAGAATATGAAGGTAAATTTCACCGCCGCTGTCAAAACAAAAATAGCTCAGATGGAAATTGGTTGCTTCGAAAATCTGTGTAACCCCAGTTCGAATCCGAGTGACAGCAAAAGAGATTTTTTCAAAAATTTTTTTTTGTAATAAGGCAAATCCAATTTTTTTAAAATTTAAAAATGTTTTTAAAAAAAAACGATTTATGATCGGTCGCCCAGGTACTTAAATGCTAAAGTAACTCGTCTGTCTAACCTTTTGTCTTTTTTTGCGTAAACCTCTGAAATTATTACAATCTAATATAGAATAGAAAATTTGGAGAAAGATCCAAGTCTCTTTTTATCATAAGCCTATCGAAAAAATACAGACGAAATCGCGAAGAAAACAAGTCAATAGGAATCGGAATTAGCAAAATAATTTTCTTAATCACCATAACTTTATTATGTTTCTGGTTTGACTTTGTCTTTATTATTCTTTATACTGAGTATTTCCATTAAGCGATATTTTTTCGCTTTAATTATTCATTATTATAGTTTATATTATACCTATCTCTACAGTATTTTATTGAGCTTCTATACCACATTGCGCATGCTGTGGCAGTTTTTAAAAGCCAATTTATATATTGTTCACATATAGTGCCGATTCATGTTTGGTGTATTGGCGATTAGCTGACCTAAAATAAATAAATAAGCTTAAAATAAATAAAATTTAAAAGACATGATTTTTATAAATTATGAATTTTCAGTTTTTGAACCATGGGGATCTGGCCAAGCGGTGTGATATACATACGGAAGAGAGGGGAACTAAAGAGATAACATTGCTTAGAAATAAATTTTGTAAGGAGGGTATATTAATGCTTTCAAGACGATAAACAACGTATGCTAAGTCAAGGGTATCAGCTAGTGCCAAATACATAAGTGCTAACACATATAACAATGCCAGCTTCTCAATGAATTTGTTTTCGGTGTATAAAACAAATAGAAACTGATCTATGTTCGTCTATCACTGATTGATCAATTGAGGTCGCATGTCAACCAATAGTTCCTACGTTATATACGCATTATAAGTATGTACCCCTCAAATGAATGAACGTTGAGATCAACGGCTTGATCGATGAGTATTGAGGATGGAAAAAAATATACATTCATGGATACTACATTTTCTAATGCGCACTGTTCTCCTTGAAGCGCATGATTTCAAGTATTCAAGAATAGATTAGATTCACAATTGGACCCGGTAGGTAGCGCTGCGGTTGGGTTTAGGATGTTTTTTTTTTATTCTCCAGAAAGGACAACGTCCGCGAGTCTGTTAGTTATATATCGTACTAAAGATTAGCCATATAAAACAATATGCAGTCCGGTGAAGCTGTTAAGACTTTGCTAGGTCAATAGCGTATTCAGTTTGAAGAAAAAGTATTTCGATTAAATTAAATAGTTCTATCTATGCAATAATAAGAATGTAAATTTAAAGCGTCTCTACTTTTTTGATTTTTGAGATAAAAATAGTTACAGGTATCTAAGAATAAGCAATAAAATATATTTCAATAATTTTTAGAAATGTCTGTCTGTATTGTTTGAACACGCACGCTAAACTTTTGTATTTACGATAAAAAGAGAAAATCATAAAGTATATCCTCGAGTAACATTTAATCTTGGCTTCATTAAAATCAAGTTCACTTTATCAAAAAATATTGTGATTTTAATGAAAACGTGCCTTAAATTAGAGATAAAATTAGATAAGTAAATGTATTTAATACATTCAGATGATTTTATTACTCTGTGTTCTTCTACATTAGGTTCAACGTGGACGGAGTCGCGGGCACAGCTAGTAACAAGTAAATATCAGAAGAAAACTGTGGTTAGCTGATATTAATAATTAATCATTAAAATCAATGGAACTAATTACATTGTCATTATGAGATCAAAACAACTTAATCACTCTAATAACAGATAGGCTATTCGTGTCATATAGCTCACATTATTTTCAGATAACTTGCCATTATTTAATTGTAGAGTAGAATATTTAAAATGTATTGCAGAAATAAGAAAGAACACTGAATTGATAAACTGATCAACAGTAAAATATAATGTGATATTTAACTCATCTTAAACAAGCAGAAAATACTAATCTCCAGCTACAAATACGTAAGTTACAGTATACCACATTTTTGAAGTTATACTTCTTTTGGCGCGTTACGATGCGCGCGCACACCGTTACGAAAATCCGACACCCTGAAGTTAGCTATAGTCAACATTTTTTTTATATCAAAGGAGGCAAACGAACTGGTGGGTTACGTGATGTTAAGTGATCACCACCGTCGATAGACACTAGCGACATCAGGAAAGTCGCAAGTGCGTTGCCAGCCTGTATATGGGAGAGGGGGTGGGGAAGGAAAGGGAAAGAAGGAAACAGGAAGGGAAGTGGGCCTCCGGCGCTCTCACTGACCGAACGAAACACAACAATGCAAGCACTGTTATTTCACGTCGGTTTTCTGTGAGAGGGGTGGTACTGCCCCGATCTAGCCGACCCATTCATGCTGAAACCAGTAATAGCTTTAGCGTGGCTGTACCACCTATCAATTCTTCATTTTCATTTCATTCAATTCTTTGTATTTGTTGTTTGTATTTCTTTGTATTAAAACCATAAATGTATTAAATACCTTTTTCCTATTGTTAGTGTCGTTTTTTATACAAACGTAAAATAAGGCGAAAGATAAAATTTTTGAAAAGACTTTTATCTTGTTACGCTAAAGAAGTATAACCTCTAACGCGTGTACATAAATACTCACACACTTAATTTTTTGTCCGTTGATGAAGTTATAGTGTTCGTATTAAATAACGAATTTTAATAAATAACTTACCTCTGACATTTGCATTTTCTCCTCCACCGTATCTTACGAATATAAAATACAGCACCATGAGAATCAGTTGGAACACCATCACCGGCATATACTTGAGTCTCATAAACTTAAAAACCATCTTGAAAGATGTTGATCACTGAAATAATAAGAGTTATTATCATTATTTATCTAACAACAATAGTCCATAAAAACAAAAACAAATTATATACTAACGGGCCGGCGGATATTATCTCGCCCTGTTAATAAAAAATGTTACGAATATAATATTGAGGTGGTCGTAAATCACCTCTATCCGTAATATTTGTATAATTGTGTTTTAATTAAAAGATCTTATAGTATTATTATTACGAATATAATGTATTGATATAACCACTCAAACTATTTTGCGAGCTTATTAGACTCTGTCGTGTCAATATTCCGAATAAACTCTATCGTTCAGAGTCTACTCGGTGACCGTTCCGATCAGAGTCTATGATGTTACCGTTTTTGAACAAGTTCATGTTCCTTATTTAAGGGTATTGCAGCTGTAATGGGCCGATACACGCGGTCTACGCGTGTGGCTCGCTTAAAGTCGAAATCAGCTCGACCGAGACCCCCTAGGATGCACACGTTTGAGGAATAAGGCACATGGATTCGTTCTTTTGTCATTATTTCCCTAGACCGTGGCATTGGCCTAAATTTATTGCATCTTGCACAATTTAAAACAATACTTATCCCTAATCTATACTAATATTATAAAGCTGAAGAATTTGTTTGTTTGTTTGGCTGAACGCGCTAATCTCTAGAACTACCGGTCCGATTTGAAAGTATCTATTAGTGTTAGATAGCTCATTTATCGAGGATGGCTATAGGCTACATATCATCACGTTAAAACTAATAGGAGCTTAACACTGATGAAGAATGTCTCAAAAATCGGGCTATTTTGGAAGCTTCCGCTGCGTGTTAATGTCAGTATTATATGCCTTGCCATGGTAACGCGATAATATTCTATCGAAAATATTTTCATGGTTTATTTTGTGTTCTTATTTAAAAAGTTTGTTCTACGTTAGTTTTGTTTACAATTTTTAATTATACGTGTTACGTTTATATCGCAAACATGTCTAAAGTTTATTTTGTGTTACTATTCAAATACTTTAGTAGTAATAATATTCGTCCAATAAGACAGTCGAAGGAATTATCCCATACTGCCAATTCTGAAGTTGTCAATATAGATAGTTTTCTTCTATGTCCAAGTTAATATAAAGGTATAAGCGCCAAATCCTTTACATAATATTTCACAAATTTTTATCTTTTTAATGTTCAATACCACAGAATTCATGCTCCGTGATATTATTTTTCAGTCATTTCACTTATGCACAATATTACGCGAACCATATTACATAAAACGTCACCAATTTAACACAAGTAACACAAGATATAAAAAAAGATATAAAATATAAAATCCACTACATGACAGACTGAAATCCCGCCAAAAACTTTATTCTACGTTAGTTTTGTTCCCAAATTTTGGTTTGTGATATATTACGTATTATGAAAATAAATGTGTGTGTATATAATATTAAAATAAATACTTTTTGGTGAATACATACATATATCTGTGGTGCTACAAATATCAACATTTTTTTAATGCTGTCGATATATCTGTTTGTCTATTTGTTCCGGGTAATCTCCGAAACGGTTGCACCTATTTGAATAGTTATTTTTTCTTGACTTAACTACGCTATTGATCTAGCAAGGTCTTAACAGCTTCACCGGAATACAAGTAATATTTGAACGGGAATTTTACGGGCAAGTAAGTAACTAATTAGCTGTTTTATTTTAAGCTAGCGGGTTCAGCAGACGTTGTCCGCCCTGATAATAAGACAAACTATACCTAAACCTTGCCCAAGAATAATTTTATATATTGGTGAAAACGACATGAAGATGCATTCTGTAGTTTTTGATCTTACCGCGAACAGACATATAAACAGACGTGGAACAGGAGTTTGTTTTACACTATGTAGTGATGAACTGTTATCCGTGCATACGTCTGTGTGAAATTAATCAAAAATATGTTGTTCACTGTAAAAATACGCATGTGACGTGCGCTGTACTGGACTCCAAGAATAAATATAATTGAAAGTCATATGTGTACATGTGATTGAAATTATAGCAAGGTATAATAATAACTTAATTATATCGACACTATGGACATATTATATCTATATAATAAAATATTTTACACATATTGTTTGATAATGTTTAGCTTAGTGTTTCCATTACTTTCTTATATAGTGTAAGTGAGCACTGAAGGTGATATATAGCAGTTTAAAGTTCCAGTTTTGTGGCTGATGATAAATCCCATCCCATTCGATACACTATTAGTATTCACATATATAATGTACACGTTACCTGTTACAGTAGGTGATGTGCGTGTGATACTTACAAATATTTTTAAAAGAGTATTATTGTAATTTACACTACATGTGTGATCACAGTTTTAAATTTATTTAATATATTTAATTTAATAAAAAAAAAACGCGTGCGAAGCCGCGGGTAACAGCTAGTAAATTATAAGTCTATTCGTTCCTTATAATCTATATAACTTATTGCTAACACTGTTTCTACAAACTAAAACAATATGCACTGCTAACTACAGGGTAATAAATTTACGCCTTTCACTTCCTATTCCTATTCACTGTTTAAAACTATTTAATGTCACGACATGTCTTGCACATGTCACGTTGTCCGTAACACTCTATTTTATTTGAAGAACGAAATTTGTTACTTTGGAGGTGGGCGACATTGGCTGCGACACAGAACTACTAATGAGCTGATATCGGTCCTTTTTTATATTGTATAATTTTTTTTGATTCCAATAGGTCAATGTAAATGTACGACGATGTAAGTAAATAAATAAATATTTCCGATACCAGAAAAATGTTGTTTTATAATATGCAGTGATAATCAACAAACAAAAATTCTTTGAGAGTTGATGAAACTCTCAAGGAGTCATAATAGTAAACATCAGGTTCTCGCATATGGCACGTAAGATATGAAGTTGAGAGGGCGCATAACGTGCATTGTTTGTTAAGTTACGTGGATTTAAAATTGGGTCACATGATGCATAAACTATGAACTTTTCATTTCACCTTGAAACCTGTTACATTGCTAAGTGACATTTAGTTTGCGAATTCTTTTACGTAGAGGTTTTATAATATACATCGTAATTATATGCATCATTTTCGCGAGTACCAATTTATTACGAAAGTAGCTGTGACATCGTCTTCGTCCGCGTGGAATCTAGTGACTAATAAAGTCACCTGAATCTATTAGGTCTAATTACTATCAACTCTTATCTCGTACTAAAGTCGCTTCGTTATTAAAATTACAATAACTTTTGATAGACTGAACTGATTTTAATGAAACCAAGACCAAATTTGACAAAAAGATATGTTTTATGATTTTGATGAAAAGGTTTTATCACAAACGCAGTATTTTAGCAGTGTTCATATCAACAGACAATCATAAAAATAATTGAAATGTATTTATTACTTATTTCTCGACACTAGCAACATTTTTTTCACAAAAATTACATACACGTTAGATTTAAATTTTTATTATATGTATAAATATATAGATATCCTTATTTATATAATGGGTCGGCTCGTCCGGGGTAGTACACTCTCTCACAGAAAACTGACGTGAAGTAACAGTGCTTCAATTGTTGCGTTTCGTTAAGTCAGTGAGATCGCCGGAGACCCATCTCCCCTCCCCTCCCCTCCGTTCCCCTTTTCCATCTGGGGTTGCTAGTGTCTATGGACGGCGGTGATCGCTTAACAGCAGGTGACTCGCATATTGGTTTGCCTCCTTTATGATATTAAAAAAAACAAATGGTATTGAATCACAATCTCATTTGTTGCTAATTGTACCTAATCTACAGATGTGTATAATTTTGATAAGGTTAATAATTTGTGCTCAACACCTTATTACAACTATTACGATTTCTTACTTTATTTTTCCTAAGTCTTAAAAACATTTACAGTGTGTACACAGATGATGTAACCGTTAAGACAACCGCTTGTTATCAAGAAAAGTGTAGGTTTTACGACCGCGACAAATAATCGTAAGCCATGATATTTATTTTACTTTTACAGCTCTGCGTGAGGGGTATTAATAACTTTATAATGTAATTCATGTTGCTATTTGAATTTGAGTATGAATTTTATATCAAAATTATTATTGTTTTTCTTCAAAGCTTTGTTTGCATAAATTTTGTATTTATCGAACGATTAACAATTGCTTATGGCTTCGTTCGCCTATAACATTGATTATTTTCATCCCTTTTTTTTTTATTGAAGCACGACAAAGTGACTGCACTATGCCTGATGGTAAGCATAGTACAATCTAAAAACAGTGGCGACCATCGAGACACAGATTATCCATCGTCGGTCGCCGCTGTCATGCCGGCCATAATGACGCAAGTCACTCGGTACTGGATATGCACAGGCTGATCCCGAAACGCGATGAGCAGAAGCGAGTCACTGTGACGGGCTTTTTCGCCATGTACATGGTGGTTGCGACCTAGTCGGGCTGTAAAACCCTACCACCCCTTTTGCATTATATTATATAAAAATCCTTCCTTAATGCTTAATATAATTTTAAAAGAACCATAAAGAATACACATTTTCATGTATTTAGTTCCAGTAATTTGGGCCGTGGGTCGGGTCCATTACTCAGTTATTCTTCTATGTACTTATATACATATATAAGACAAGATGTACATAATAATTTCTTTTTAAATTATTCTCTTTTTATTCCAATTTTATAACCTTACTTTTAAGTTAGTTTATTTAGTAACGGGTAACTCTATACCAGCATTAAGTTATTGTTCTATGGATCTCAATAAACTGAACAAAATTATCTTTTTATCTAGGATTTCTTGGTCATAATACTGTTGATCGGGTGATAATCACTATGCCAAGCTTACGAGTGAACATTTTTAAAGTGCATTTGTATGAACGGAATTCTTGGTGATTTAATTGGTACTATTATGAAGTATAGAAAGCCTCAACAAGTTGTCGATGAAGAATATCGTAATAAATAAATCATTCTATTTTGAGTGTGTTATCATCTTAGACACACTCTTTAACCTCATGCAATATTATGATTGTTTTAAAGAAAAATCTTGATGACTTTTTCACACGGCCTTGCACAGTAAGTAAACAATAGAGATAATTTATGGTAATGCCATACCAGAAATTGAAAATAAAATAAATTGAAGCCTTTAAATCCAATTAGAATTAATTTTTAATATCAATTATTCATCCTAATAATAGTTCATTAAAATAAATAATTTATAAAATTAAAATGAATATATATAGGCGATAAGAAAATGAAGTAAGCATTTCGATCGCAGTGTTTGTACTTCGAGGGGCGGTCGATCGTGCTGTCATTATGCAATTGACTGCACGTAGCTCGTTGAAAATTTAAGATTTAATGCTCCACTCTTTGAATTGCTTTAAACGGCAGTTTAAATATTTGAAAAGGATGAACTCGAAAATTACATTTCAATTTTAAATGCTTGAATATTTTAAAAAGTTCTCCTTGATTAAATTTCTTTTCGTTTCTCTTTTAATTTTATGTTTTAACGCTGGGACTACATTTATTTTAAGTAACGACTGTACTTAAGTGGAGTAACTTAATACGGCTTAAATTTTTGTTTCCGATAGTTGGTTGTTGTGTATCATTGTGGCTGATAATATATACATACGTGTACAATTTATGGATACAATAATATAGATAATGCATATATATGTCGTTTGTTTTAAAATTAAACATTGTAACAAGGGTTTAAAGAATATGTTACTAAATGTTACATAAGAAATTAATGATTTTGTCATAAACTAGCTAACCCGCCCAACTTCATCTGTGTACAATCGGTCATCTACCGTTTCCAATTGTGAAACCAAACAATACAGGGACTCACTCAAACACATACCATACCTAATTGGTTTAGTTAATGACTTACACCTTAACAGACAGACACATTGGGTCTAGTGTGGAAGAAATGTTGACGAGGCAGACGTAGCGCCATCTGTCATTAAGCAACATAGATAATTTCGTTTTGTTTAAAATACGAACGATCATTTGAATCATTTCGATATTGTTTATACAAAAATACTAAAATCGCGAATTAAAAATGGGAGGGTATGGTTACGAAAGTGAAAATTTGGGGTTATTGATAGTTCTTGTTGGCAAATAAATAAAAATACAAAAAAGAAGATTGTCAAAGAAATTTTAAAAAACAATGGTCAGGGATACACTTAGAGGTATACAATATACTTTACGACCTATCCTCATACCTACCAAATATACATTAAAGATTTCATAGAAATCAGTCTAGCCCTTTCAGAGGATTTCAACCACAAACACCGTGACATAAGATTTTACAAATTATTGGACAAAACAGGCGACAGCCCAAGCCGAGGTGTGCCGTGCACCCTTCAGTTAGTCGCCCAAACATCCCAAATCGGCTGAGTGCCTTTAGTGCTCGCTTCAATAGTTCGGTGAAGCTGTAAAGACCTCTCCAGGTCAACAGCGTTTTCATTTAGAAAAATAAAAAAGATTTTATATACAAAATATTGAGAAATATATTATCACACATTAATATTATCATATAATAATATCCCACAATCACATCAGCTTGTAAGAGACTCGCTAAAAGACCACAGTCCTCTTCCCTACGCACAAAGGTATTGGTATAATTACCAGCCAGCCCACGGTGTATTAACGATTTCAAACTCCGAGAAATCAATATTTATGTATTTTCTTAAATCCAATAGTACTACAATCATGTTTCTCCCTGATTTAGGTTTCCTCACGGTGTTTTATATACCGACAGCCTATAGTGTCACCAATTTGAATGAATAAAAGAATTTCGAAACACACTACGTAGCTGGTAGAGTCACGCTGAAGCTATTGTTGGTTTCAGTTGAATGGGTCGGCTCGTCCGTGGTGGCACCACCCTCTTACAGAAAACCGACGTGAAGTAACAGTGTTTGCATTGTTGTGTTTCGTTCGGTCAGTGAGAGCGCCGGAGACCCGTCTCCCCTCCGCTCCGCTCTCCTCTCCCTTTCTCTTCATTCCCCAAACACAGGCTGGCAACACACTTGCGACTCCTCTGGGGTTGCTAGTGTCTACGGACGGCGGTGATCGCTTAACAACAGGTGACCCGCATGGTCGTTTGCCTGCTATATGATATAAAAAAACGTCATTTTCGTATAACCTACGTATGCTTCGTGCCATTTCAAAATGAGTTAAAACAAATTTTAACCCTTCCTAATGTTATATGTTATTTTTCAAGATCTTTGAATTTTGTACATATAAAAATGAATATCATAAAGAATACTAAAAATCTTATGCAACCTTATAGATACATAATTAAAATATAGTTCCTTTGAAACTGATTAAGGTTAAAGCTATTAAATTTAACGACATAGGAATATGAACATTTGATACAGAATTTTTCGTTAATCATTTTAGGCGTTTATTTTTTGGATTCGATTGATTCTTGTCCATTTTTTAATGCCCAGCTAAGTATCCAGAAACCAACTAGTTTATATATCTCTGTTCTTATGTTTTTAATAAATAATCAGTAAGCCTCTTATAATAATTTCATTACACGAAAATATTTTGCACATTGCATACGGTCAGCAATCCTAAAAATAACTATATAATAACTATAAAGAGACGGTATGTTTTTTCATTCTTCGTCCTCAGAAATAGATCCAAAAATCTTATTAAACTAAATTAAATAAGATCCCGAAAAGAAGGATATACTCTTCAAAAGACTAATGTAATAAGTTGGAAAAATAGTGAACATAAATATGTAAATTCCTAAGTTACGAAGGTGGCTTTCGTGAAAAATTCTTACCGAGATGATATTCGCGTGAATGTAATATATTCAGTAAGTTGGGAAATTCGTAGGAAAAGATTTTTTTCTTGTTTAATAATATATAAAAAATTCACTGATAAAATTACCCAGATTCCGGAATCGTTTGCTGGTGGTAATTTCGATTAATATACTGAACACATTTAAGATAGGATAGAATAGTTTAGACAATGACGATAATATTGTGGTATGTATATTTTATGACTATATATTAAGATACAAATTCATTTATCTTATTCAATTAGTAATAATTCTCATTGGCTTTCTGTTGTCTTCACAAAGAGAAACAAAAAAATAATTCATTCAAAATTCACTTCTAAGATGTTAAAAAAAGTTGCATAGTATATATGCAACTAATTTATAAAAATATACATTATCGTTGCAAGCGAATTAAGTTCATATTTAATATTTGTTGCCACTGCTAACTGTATGATAAATAAATAAATATGTTGCATTTATTTAATTCTGCACACAATACGAATTTTGTAAAATATATTTGATTATCACGTATTATTAAACAAAAATCCTCTATCACATTTGTTTGATTGTCTGTTTGATCGCGATAAACTTAAAAATTACTGACCGAATTTTCATGCCGTTTTCACCAATAAATAAAGTAATTCACGAGGAAAGTTTAGTTGTATAATTTGTCAAAGATGTTTCTTATAATCAGAGCGAGACAATGTCCGCCGGGACCTATAGTTTTGCATAAATTACAAATAACATAATAAGATTGCATATTATCAGTTTTTATTCTTCAATATTATATTTGTATGACAAAAATAATTTGTTATGTAACAATTTAAACTTCATTATATTTCATTTAATTGATTAAATATGAAATGTATGATATGTTAAAATTTGAAAAATTGACCATTTTTTTTAATATGTTGCACTGTTTTGAAAATGGTATCATTTCAGGATTGTTACAATAATAAAAATAAAATATGAAGAACCTACCGTAACTCAGGAAGACGACTGAGAACTGTCACGCCCGCTTTATCACTTGCCAAGCCCCCTTGTGTGAATACACAAAGTCAACTGTCATCTAATATATTGTTGCGGTTGTTGGAAACTGTTCGCATTTTTGTAAAATATCCGCTTCGAAAAATAACCTTATATTCTACAGTAAATCTAAATTGGTGTGGATTACGACGAAAATACTATATTCCCGTTTAATGGATTGTTTATATTTTTCACAGTGCCAACATGGACAAACTATTTTGAGGTTATTTGACTTAAGTGTTATATTTTTCTTTTGTATCAAAACGTCTATCAAATTTATTATACTAATTTATGTTTAAGAAAAGAGGTTGAGATAAAAGAGATTTATTTATTTTTAATCAATTTGTACAATAAAATGTAATTTATAACAATATTCATCATTTTTATCGAATATAATTATTATAGTTAACTGCTATAAAACAATTTTAGCGCAGAATGACCTTGGATTCTAGTAATAAAAATACTTAGATACTTACGTATTTGTACTCGTGTATTTTACCATTTCCAAAGCATAAGATTGTGTTTAAAAGATAGAAGAAAGTACCTTCTACAGGCGTTTGTCTAGAAACTTTGGCTTTTCAAATATATATTCTCTCAAATGTTGACTTATTTATACGATGTGTATGTAGTTTTTTTCAAATGTAACAAAATAATTACATCCAATGTAGCATTATCCATCTTTTTCTGACATTACAATATTTGACAGAGACGGATGATCAGTAAGTAGTACGTCATGGCTGGGGGACGCCAGGCCACTTACAACTAGTTAGCATATTAGTTGGCCTTGCACTTGGGGAATTATTTATACGAAGGGGAGACAGTCCTATGGCTTGAAATTTAAAATACTGAAGCGTGTTCTTTCTAACTATATATTTAGTTCTTAGACAACTTGGATTTGAGTTGTAACTACCACATAGGTAGTAAAAAAATGCGTTTTGGAATCTTTATATATATAGGTACATCTGTATCTTAACCTTTATATCTGTAGGTGGTAGAGCAACGTTGAAGCTATGCCTCGGTTTCAGCATGAATGGGTCGGCTCGGGGTAGTACTACCGTCTCACAGAAAATCGACGTGAAATAACAGTGCTTGCTAGGATCGTTGCGTTTCTTTCGGTCAGTGAGAGCGCCAGAGGCCCACCTCCACTCCCCTGCTTTCTCCTTTCTCACTCCCCTACTCTCTCCTTTTCCTTCTTCCCTAACCTTTCCTTCTCTCTTCTCCCTTTCATACCCAAACATGGATGGCAACGCACTTGCGACTCCCCTGGTGTTGCTAGTGTCTATGGACGGCGATGATCACTTAACATCAGTTGGCTCGCCTGTTCGTTTGCTACCTATGATATAAAAAAATATATATAATTCTTCTGTCCATGTGTATGTGACTGAACTCATCCTAACCGGCTGGACATATTTTGTTTATTATTTTAGTGAGTGTTCACGTGGATTCAAAAGTAGTTTAGATTCACAATCAGACTCAGAAGATGGCGTTGCGATCGGAAGGAAGCGTTGCGATTGAATTCTAGGATTTTGTAAATTATCAAAACACGACAGCGTCCCTCGGGTCCGGCAGTACATTTATAAATGTTATCAAAGCGTTTTCGTCATTAAAAGGATAGTCATTATAGTAAGTTAATAATGAGGTGGTAATCATTATATTTCACTAAGAAGGTAAGGATTTTAAAAAATAAATACTTGATAAATTCTTTGAAGTGACACTAACTGTAGCTGACACCTTTGCTCAGGTAATTTATCACTCGGGCGTATAGAATAACAGATGCTGTTGTTTGACAAATTGTTGTAGTTTTTCAGCATCATAAGAAGCAGGTACGTAATTTTCGGAACTGTATCAAATATGGAAACTTCCGATACGATTTTAAGCGTATTGCTTTATTATATTGATTTTGTAACTTCTTGACAGTGTAAATACAATATTCCGGGTGTTGGATCCATCTAGTTGCGGTGCGGGGCAGTTCATGCAAGCATAGCATTTCAAAGCATTCTCGGTACACTCTATGGAGAAAAACATGATATGTCTACACCCAGGCAGTAGCTTATACATACTTATACACAAATGTATACCTAAGTTTAACGAGTACGATAATTTATTGCTAACGTATCATAATAAATTTCATCAAAAGTAAAGGAATGTATTGAACTGCTTAACTCCACCTATTTATCAGTCTTGCGATGTTAATTATTTGCTATTACATTTATTAGAAATTTGTTTATCGTTAGTAGTTGTAGATATAATGACTTCTCTAATCTAATGTTCCCGAGTAATGTAATCTAAACTTAATTAAGGTTTAGCAATTGCATTTGTTTGGACTATATTATGCCAGATATTGACCTATATATTGATAAACGGCTATTCATGGTTGAGTAGCGAGTACTATCACTTGCCGCCCCAACAAATACGGTCTGTCGGTACACCGTGGGGTTTTAGTCCGTACGAGTCGGACATAACCCACTCTCTCCCCCAGCAAAGAGAGTATCCATTAGGGATTAATTACTCTACGTTAATAAAAAAGGGTGTGCTTTAGTGCTAATCCGTCTAGAGGTTTAGCACGTTTACTATCTCAAACCACGTCGTCATTTAAGATCACATGAAATTTTGGTCAAACATTAAAACTTATCTAAATATATAATAATCTACTGTCGTTGTTATTATCTTACATTGTCATTATCTACATTGTCTACAATGAACTCTGAAACTACTCAACTAATCTTTATGAAAGTTGGTATTTATTTATATTTTGATTATAAGGGCTTACATATTTTTTAATTACAAATTAGATGATTGTCAATATTGATTATTGTTATTAATTGTAACTATCATGGATCTCCAACAGATGGCGCTTTAGATAGGTTTGTTGATAGAAAACTGTAGGTCCGACTAATATAGATATCTGGTATATGGCGCTACACTTTAAGGTAGGGTGGCAGCCTATCAGGCGGATTTAGAAAAAAACAGCATTCTATGATTTCATCACGATGATTTCCTTCACCGGAAGTTCCGACTTAGTTGCAAGGGTTCGAGCCTATGTCTATCGATGCTGTATTCGACCACTATCAAGTAACGCTATAAAGAATAATTGTTTGTTTCTAGATGTTCAAATTTCTAGTACGGAATAACTTTTCCAGTGTATTGTAGAAAATAATTATCTTTGATATTCAAATCGATTTGCGTCCTACAAATCGTGTGATGTTTATTAGTTCCTCTGTAACTAAGTGTGACTGAGCAATCAAACTGGTAACATTCGAGAAATTAAATAACTGCGGTTAGCATTTTAGAATAAGGTGTGATAGATTTCAGTTTGTATAATTTAAAGAATCATTATTCGTATATAATAAAGGTAGGTTAAAAAATCTGTGGAAAGAAGTGTCTTGAAATAATACAAATAGTGTAAATAGTATAAATAGGTGTGCTCGTAGCTCGCGTGAACAATATTAGAATAAAGAAAAAGTTTTTATTGTTGGAACACATCGTACTAACAAGATAAATAAAGAAAACATACACATAATAAGAATGTGCATATAATGGGTCTATACTCTTTAGTTTAAAAAAAAAATTGCAGTTTTAGGCAAATGAACGGGTGAGTCACCTGATGTAAAGTGATCATCGCCGTCCATAGATACTAGCAAACCCAGGGGAGTCGCAAGTCGTAAGTGCGTTGGAGGAAAAGAGAAATGGGCCTCTGTCGCTCTCACTGAACGAACGAAACACAACGATACAAGCACTTTATTACTTCAAGTCGGTTTTCTGTGGGTCGGGTGATACTACACCGGCCGAGCTGATTCATTCATGCTGAAATCAGTAATAGCATCAGCGTGGTTTTACCACCTATAAGTATTTACAATTAAAATAAGTCGTAGAATACATTTCAATCATTTTTTAGAAATATCTATCTGTTTATCTGTCTATTTGGACACGCATCACCGCTAATATACTGCATCCATGATAAAACTTCTTCAAAAAAGTCGTAAAACCTATCTTCGAGTATTATTTATTCTTTATTTTATTAAAATCTGTCTAGTAATCAAAAATTATGGTAATTTTAATAACGGCTCGAGTATGAGGGAAAAGTAGATAAGTAAAAAAACTTAACACATTCAGATGATTTTATTAATCACTGTTTTTTTTTCCATAAAGTTCCATGTGGACGAAGTCGCGGGCACAGCTAGCTATAAATGACTATCAACAACATCTCCGTTTAAGAACATGCTGCAGTAAAAGTCAGTGATACTACAGCGCAGATTTCTCAATGGAGAGTCATAACAATGAACGGACGTATAGTCCGTGGCTTAACAAAAATATTACATAATTAACAACATATTAAATAATAATGATAAAAAAAATATACAACAATGTATTAACACAATATATAAAAATTGAAGGTGACTTTATAAATGTGCCCGGGTACTTTGGTTTTATTTCACTGTGAAGGTTACCAAAAAAATGCATTGTTTTCATGTATTATTTACATGTGTCTTCAAATATTTATTTTAGCTTTTTTGCATACAATATTTATAACTTAAACAACAAGATAAAATTGGGTGCAGTAAAAACGTATGTAATTTTTTTTTAATTTATTATTGGCAATCAATCTTTCAGATTATTACTGCCATTGTCGCGTAGTCAATAATATTACAAGCGTCGTGCGATCACTTCAATATTGCGTCGTGTGAGTCAATATTCTGACAAGATGATGGATCCCTTGTTAGAACCTTCCAGGGAGTTTTTGTGGCACCTCAGAATTTCATGCTCCTTGGTATTATTTTCCATTCACTTATGCACAATGTACTAACCATATTATATAAAACACCACCAACTTTACACAATATAAAGTCAAGTAACACGAGATTATACATAAAATCCACTACATGACAGACTGAAAACCCGCCAAAAACTCCATTGTTGGTTCTTTTTTTTCTCAATCTGACTACGCTATTGACCTAGCAAGGTCTTAACAGCTTCACTGGACTACAAGGTTTAGAAATGTTTGTCATATTGACATATTTTGATGGTTGTTATTATTTGGAAGATAAATAAAAATGTCTTTATTATGCCATTTGACACACACAGTATCTGTTTTGCTGGAATCATGCTGTTAAGATAGGTGATGCAAAGTACACCGGGTCGTCTAGTTATACATAAAAGTCAATTTTCAGGAATATTGGACCAGATTAGGCCCCCCTCGGCAGCGACTCAAGCCTAGGTCCGTTCCCTCGGTGTGGAGCCCTTAAGTGCGCTGCTCGCGCGATACAGTGACTCAAAAATTTACATCACTGCTACAACACTACACGATCACCCCCACATACGTGCACGCCTACACGCTAACACATGAAAGTGGAAGGGCTTTATTTTTTTCCCTTATCGAACTGAAAAAACTCTAATTTTCCAATAAAAAATACATAGAGGGGTTGTTGAGGCGTGTATGCTTGGTACACATATGCGTCTCAACAACTCAAACATATATGAATAGTTAGCTAGGTTAGCTAAGTTAGGTCGCGAGTTTGCATACAACAGGCAACAGCCAAGCCGAGGTGTGCCATGCATCCTTGAGCTAGTTGCCCAAATAAAATCGGCTGAGTGCCTTAAGCGTTCGCCTTAGTAGCTCGGTGAAGCTGTTAAGACCTTGCTAGGTCAATAGCGTAGTCAGTTCGAAAAAAAAAAAAGGAACATTGGTCGAGTAGTTTCGGAGTTCATTGTAGAACAACATTATGACGCTGGATTTTTATGCATTGAGATTTAAATTACTTCTTTAGTTGTGGAGATTCGCATTGAACATTTTATATTTTAAGAAGTAAGATATAAAAAAAAATAAGACAAAATAAAATGGGAAGAGGATACGAAACAATAGGAAATTACGTATGCCCTTAATGGATGTGTTGTTACGTCACGTAAACTTCGGTCCGCGGGTCGCATCCGGCTAATACCAGATTCATCCGGTTTTATCCAGTTTAAAAGCCTACGTGACTTACCTAAATGGAGTCGAACAAAGCCGATTCACTCCGGTCACTATATCACGGGCGAAAGTTAATAAACTAAAATAAAATTAATGTGTTCTCGTGAATAATTAACGTATTTAAGGATTAATCTTAGTTGGGTAAATGAAAATTATTTCAATATTAATTTAGAACTATAAATAAATAGTTACGTATGATAAAAATCAACAGAGTTATTACAAAAAAGGTAAATACGTATTAATCTTTTATTTAAAAAAAAAAAAGAACCTTTATTTACTCGTGGCACATTATTTATAATTATTAAATCTAAGTATTCTATGACACTTGTCAAATATAAATCAACAGAATTGTCGTCTGCATTCCCTTTGTTCGCTTGCCTTAAGCACACTTAAGAATATGCATAGAACAAGTATATACACTGGGTATGTCCCATAGTTTCCCTTCTGCTTCATTTTCTCACCTTCTTCGGCTTTCAATCTGCATATCTTGACACGGCAATAACCCTGTATTTTCAAGACAAAGTCTATACCTATAAATATGTTACTAATGAAGCTTATATTCGGTGCTTAATGATACTGGTACTTAATTGCATGTGCACTAAGATTAGTGTTCTAACATTTAACTCAACCGAAATGGACTTGCTGTCGTAATATTTCAGTGCTTGCATGTGACAGATGAACAGTTGAAGTGTATAAGTTATTTGTTTCATTATGTAGTTACCCTAAAACTTAACTGGTATTCATTTTCTTTTAGGTAAGTTTTGCTGTAAAGACCTCCACTTGAGGGAAGGTATGGGAATAATGACGAGTTTAAGCCATTACGTATCGGTGACTTAAAAAATCAACGGTCTATATCTTTCTCATAAATGGTAACACCACAAGAAAACTTCTAAAATTAACCTCCGTCACATTGTTTTCTTTTAACGTCATCCTGTAATGTTCTATAAGTAATATGCGAATTCCGAAAAATGGTATAAGGCTTCGAATCAAATTCGGACACTAACGGACATCAAATCGGCATTCCGCCAACCAAACCGTCGACCAAAACCATCTCGAATACCGAATCTCATTTATTTTGAACGTATGAATTGTTATATATATTTCTGTTTAAAGATTTATTCAAATAGAACGTTCATATATTTCAAACACCACAATAAAATAAATTCTTTAGTTACAAAATCAATAACAATATCGAAAACTATAGAATTAATGATAAGCAATTATATTTTCGCGTCAGAATTAACATATAAAAACTGCTCAGGCGGTATTAAAATGAGATGTGTAATTGTGACCTGGAGACGGTTCAGAAGGAGCTGCTTGTAAGGTTTACCTAAAGTACCTAGCAAATTAATGGGGCGATGGCTATCGGGAAGCGTAGCTTTCTTGGTGGCCTTGTGAATACCTATCACTACGGCCTTTTTCCAGACGGCTGGAAAGTGACCCTGGGACATGGCCGCACTGAAAATGCAAACCAATAGAGCTATGAAGGAGTTTCAGCAGCTATAGTCAATCCTCTACCCGTCTATGTTAAAGCATAATGTCAATGACCGTCAGGTGAAGTTACAGAGAAGTGAAAGTGAAACCAACTAACAAAGGATAATTTTTCGAAGTTTGAATAACAAAAGGGTTTATTATTCGTTTTGTTATCGAAAGTTAGAAACTCCGAGATACCGCTCGCAGGTTTTTCCGACCGATTTTTTAACCTAGGTTTATCTAAATTTGTAACCATACTTTTGAGTCTTCGAACATACTTTTACTTAGCTTCTCTTTGATGTTAATTAGTATTTCTTAGGATATTATTATTCTATATGTTAAATGTAACCATGAACTATCACACGATTGAAGGTTGACACTCTTTATATAGTCACGGTGTATGTTTATCGCTTTTGACTCTCGATATATACATTTTATAAGTGTGTATTATTTTTTGTAAATATTGTTTGTAGTAAGTAATTTAGTTATATCAAAATTTATTTATTATTTTCCATAAACTTTATTCTTCTCCATATAAAAGCATCAATTTCTTAGTTAATCAGTAGAACTCTGCATACTTAGTATATTTCTGTAAAATGGATAGCATAAAAAGCTTACAAAACATTCCGTGGAGACACGCTAAGGAATTGAAATTTATTTAACTCATATGTATTAAATGTTATATATGAAAATGCCCATAAACTATAAAGACAAATTCAAAAAAATCTTAAAACAAGAAAAGGTTCAGAACACAGCTCCCTAGCAGTTTATAAATACTTATCGGTACGAAGGAGTTCTTGTTCAATGTGATGGAAAGCTCAATCTATCTTTATGGAACTATCCGAACTAATTACGAGAAGGGTGAAGGCACGTCTTTGATTAGAACTTAAACTATATTGTACCTAAGTATTTGATGTACTTCCATCTCTGATCTCACGTACGAAACATCCGACGTTGGGAAAATTGCGGGGGATAAAACTATCGGTTTGGGCCAGATTTGATGTCTTATTGATTTCAATTGATGTTGTAATTCCTTGTGTCTATTTTACTAGAGTTTATAAATTTACTTCCGATTCGCTACGGCTTCAAGTGGGAATAAATGAGGTGTTTAAATAGTTAGGATCAACTTTTTTGGGTCTTGATATTTGCAGGTTGCAATTCATAGAATGTACGTAATATTTTTTTGTAAGTAATTTTAAGTCTGTGATATATTTCAAGATGCACAATGAATTGAGATCAGTACAGAATTTATTTTTTTTCGAACTGATTATACGACATTGGCGTGATGAGCATTCACAACTTTACCGGACTATTTGGAGTAAGCGCTTATAGTAGTTCTGGGGGTTAATTTCGCTCCCACACACCCGATTAGGCCCTCCACGGCAGCGGCTCAAGCCAAGGTTCGATCCCTCGGTAGGGAGCCCTTAAGTGCGTTGCATGCGCGATACGGTGACACACAAATATACATCAGCGCTACAACACTACACGATCACTTCCACACACGTGCACGCCTACACGCTTACACATGAAAGTGGAAGGGTTTACCTTTTTTTCCCTTATGGAACTGAAAAACTCTCAATTTTCCGATAATAAATACATGGAGGAGTTGTTAAGGCGTGTATGCTTGATACACATATTCGCTTCAACAACTCATACATATATGAATAGTTAGCTAAGATTGTCGCGATTTTGCATGCAACAGGCAACAGCCAAGCCGAGGTGTGCCGTGCACCCTTGAGCTGGTTGCCAAAATAAAATCGGCTGAATGCCTTAAGCGCTTGCCTTAGTAGTCCGGTGAAGCTGTTAAGGCCTTGCTGGGTCAATAGCGTAGTCATTTCGAAAAAAAAAAAGCTTATAGTAGTAACGAATTTCGTTTTTTTTTTGGATATAAAAAATATATCAATCGTAAATATCGTTATGTTATTTGTTATTTTTGTAAGTGGTAGAGCCAAGCTGACGCTATTAGTGGTTTCAACATGAATGGGTCGGCTCGCCCAGGGTAGTATCACCCTCTCACAGAAAACCAACGTGAAAAAACAGTGTTTGCGTTTCGTTCGGTCAGTGAGAGCACCGGAGACCCATCTCCCCTCCCCCCACCCCTCCCCGCCCCTCTCCTCTCACCTCCCCAGCCCACTCCTCTCCTCTCCTTTCCCCTTTTCATTTCTTTCCATTCCTCCAAACACAGGCTGGCAACGCACTTGCAACTCCCCTGGTGTTGCAAGTATCTATGGACACTGGTGATCACTTAACATCAGGTGACCCCTCTGTTCGTTTGCCTCCTATGATATAAAAAAAAGTTATTATAAATGAAAAAATATAAGTATGTAAATATACTAATCTTAAATATATAAAAATCTAGCGTTATGATGTTTGTCCAAGATGAATTCCGAAACTACTCAACTGATCTTCTGGAAAGTTGGTATTTATGTATAACATGGTACCAACATTAAAGATAGGATAATTTATATTTCGATTAATGGCCTCAATATTTCTTAATTACATATTAAACGATTGTTTATTATTGTTGTTAATTCTAAGTTTCATGAGTCTCGAACAGATGGCGGTTTAAATCAGTTTGTTGACAGAAAAATTTAGGACCGATTCTCATAGACATCTCATAGACGGCGACACGTGTTAACTTGGGATTTCTTTCTTAACTCCAGTTTCTTTTATGGTACACATATTATGTTAATCTATTTACTATGTAACCTCACTTTTCTGTATAAAATTTTTAGACTTCTTACCACAATACCAAATAATTTATCGTACTATTAACTCTAAATGTAATAACTGAGCCATAGCAACGAATAGTTGGGTCAGCTAGTAAATATATAAATTAATTGACAAGTTAACATTGTGTGACCAAAAATATTTACTTATTTGTATTGTAACAGTGCAAATACATTTGTGATACAACAATATTTGCACGTTATATAACTTTACTGTCATCTTCAATTAATGCTTCAGTTATAGGTTTGTCACGATGTGATTTGCAAATATTTCCCTAGTGTGTCGATTGCTGAAAATACTAACAATAAATATCGATAAATACAAAAATACACTGTAATTAGGTACTTATGCAATTTAAAATTACGTTTTTGAAGTGAAACTTCGTATAGGAGGGCTTTGAAATTCTGATCCACATCCTTTTTGTGTGACAAAAATGGTGGTAATAAACACTGTGCCGGAAAGAGTGTTGAAAACAACCGATCTCATCTGATCATCGGGTGCGATGAGTACTTGGATGTGTGACCACCTGTGAATACCGTGTGAGCTTGACTTTATGTTGTATTTTTTAAATTAATTTAGTTCCATGCAATACGAAAGTTTCATTTTTATCGTGTCTTTACGCACAAGCTTTTTTTAAAGACAAATGACAATTAAGAGTATTTCATAGATAGGCATATTAATATTAACGTCGACTTTAAATTAAATATTTCGTGTAAACAAAAACCTATATAAATGAGCATTTAGTAACGAAAACGCCATCTAAATCGGATCCGTGGTTTTTGAAAAAATCCCGGACATATTGTAAATATATGTACATACGGATGGGATACAGAAAGTCCATTCTGAAATCAGTTAAAAAGGACTTTTGATTATTCACTGTTATACCAAATTAATAGTTAATTTAGAGACCTTTGTAACATGAAATAAATAAATGATAATATCAGGTGTGTTGAAATAGGTACTTTCATTGAACCGATTCATTTAGCCCATACAAAAAAATGACACTGGGAAAAGCTGCTTCTTCGTAATTTAAACAACTAAAAAGAACTCTATAGGAAAATAACCTTTTCGAATACTAGACGAACTGCCAATACGGATATTATAGGCGTGTTTCGTGCTAACAAACTCGTCTATACAATATTGACGTACGCAAGGTAACAATGTTTGCACGGCGTGTTTTTGTCATCGAGTTCAACCGAGCGCGTCCCGTCGCGCTGTGTCAATTAACGTGTATTCTATTAGAATTGTCACGATATGTTCTCGACTGTGTTTATTTGTTTTGCGGGTGTGGTTCGTTGAACATTTACTCAGACTATTTAGCAGCGATTTATATTTTTATATTTGAAACCCATGAACGAGACTATTGAATTTGTTTGATAGGAATCAAACTCACATTTGGAACAACCACTTTTTTTCGATGGGGAAATCTTTAACGGATATTTATCCCGCCAGGCAGTAGAAGATAGATATCCCCAAGTCGCACGAACGAAAACCCCATTGTACCTTCTTACACCTTTTGGCCAGGGGAGCAGGGACTGCTTAATCGGCACTACGTTGCTCCTCCGAAAGTAGTTATCCCCTCCTAAGGGCCCCAACTGCAGTCTGAGGGGTCAAGATGATGATAGATCCTTCAAAGGAGAGTGGATGGACTAACCACCTGCTACTCTAACTGCTAACAGCTATCATCTATAGGAAGGGATTAAACGTTGTTTAATTGAGTTTTATAAGTAGTTATTCTATAACTTTAAACATCTGTCAACTATTCTGTTGTTGGGTAATTTGCTATTTTGTATCATACTGCAATTTGCAACAACTCCAAGATAATGACATGAATATAGCCTAGTTGTCAGATACGAAATACATTTTAAAATTGGTCGGGGCACGCATGCCGTACATATGCGAGTCTCACAAATTCTTATATCTATGAACAGCTTAGTTTAACTTAGACAGATTCGCGTTGTTGCATCCAAGACCATGACCATACTCCAAGCCAAGCTTTGCAATGCCACTTTGGCAGCATCGAGCTTGTTATTAAGGCGAAGCGCTTTAAACGCTCGCCCTAGTAGTTCGGTGAAACTGTAAAGGTCAGTAAAGCCAAGAGCGTGGTCAATGCGAAAAAAATTAATATTCTTTATTCGTATCGAGATCGAAGCAGTCTCCTTTTCACACTTACTGGCTATTTCATAAAAGCAAAGCAGTCTTCTTTTCACACTTACTGGCTATTTCATAAAAGCAAGCATTATGAAGCATTATGAATGAGCAGTTCGCACATCGCGATAACATTAGCCATCTGTCGTCATTATCAACAGCAATAATCGATAATCAACAGCAGAATAATTTTATACATTCAATAACTCTTTATATACTGTGTCTGAATAATAACATTGTTAGTTGTTTTTGGTCACCTCTACTAGAATCTATGACCGCATCGTCACTTTCGTCATGTTCATGCACTAAAAATTCAAATCACTTTACGCATTATTAATAGTACCTGGGCGACCGAGCCTAGCTCGGTTCTTTAAAAAAACATTTTAAATTAAAATAAATTTTTAGGTTTGCCTCAAAAAAGTTTTTTATGAATAAAATCTAGCTAGATTTATTTATCGTCCTCAAAACTACCTACATTGTAAGTTTCACGGAAATAGATGACGCCGTTTCCGAGATCCTGAATATATACAAATATAAAAATATACAAGAATTGCTCGTTTAAAG
>JACEII010000097.1:967765-998873 GCA_014332785.1 Antheraea mylitta
CTGAATATATACAAATATAAAAATATACAAGAATTGCTCGTTTAAAGGTATTAAATTTATTATTGAAAGGACATTAAAACCGCATGTTCTTATCTACTTATTTATAATATAGAAACATCAAATTTACTCGTAGTCAATCATTAGGTCCATGGATATATATGTCAGAATGCTATGTAGAGGCTAGGTAGAGAGCCTTAGTAGAGCAAGCACACGGATGGCACTGTCCTTCATTTGTATGTATTTTGACAACATTATCGACACTATGAAATGAAACGATGGCTTCTTCGAATACGCTTTTCCTTTTAATTATAATTTTACAATAATCTCAGAGCAATAACGCTCTCGGAGATAATAATTATCACTTAACGACAATAACAATAATGAATAATGACTGAATAAGTAATCAATCTTGCACAACGTCGTAAATGCACTTATAAAGGTATCGCCTTCCTTCACCTATCGACAACTCAAGTGAAGGAAGTCTTAATTTAACGAAGTACTTCATCTATGATTTTGTACATAGTTACGAACATAACACTTTATGTTCACTAATAATTCTGATTTATTTATTTATTTACACATGGATAAAGCAACAGTCGACAATCAAAAATAATAATACAATAGCAATAATAAAAAATAAACTAGACTGAAGACCTTTTTTATTTTTTTTTGTTATCGTGGGGAAATCCCTTATGGATACCCACCCGCCCGGGGGAGAGGATGAGTTATGTCCGACTCGCACGGACTAAAACCCCACGGTGTACCGACAGACCGTGATGTTGGGGCGGCAAGGGATCGTTCTACGCTATTCCCCTTGAATAGCCGCCCCAACGATCCACCCGGCGGAAGGTTGCCGCCGGGCTCCTACCTATAGAGAGGCAGCTGGGTACACGCCAGCTGCCCCCCCCCCCCGTCCGCCAGACCTGTGCAATGAAGGGATGAGCCCCCCGACTGTATCCCCTCAGGTCCGGCTACGGGGGCAGGAGGAGTTGGGCAAGCGCTGCCTCCTCCTGCCGGTCCTCCGATAGTGAAGACGGCCACTGAGGGGGTCCGCCTCGCGGGCCCTCTCCGCTGCCTCCTTTTGCGAGATGACTTCCTCGCAAAAGGAGGCCACTGCTCGCCACGCCTGTTCGCTGCTGAGCATGGACGAGACCACGCTCGGCAGCGACAAATCCTCTCCTACCACCGCCACCAGAGTGCGGCGCTCAACCGCCCACGCAGCACACTCAGAGAGAATTTTCTTTGAACTGGCTCAATAGATTTAGAATGTATGGTGTAACAAGGTGACCAAACTACAAATGCATACTCGACGATACTACGAACTAAACTGTTAAATAGGATGACAAGACTGTTAGGGTTTTTAAAAGATAAGGATGATCTAGTTATGAAACCTAAAATTCTAAAAGCTCTACTAGTGATGTCATGGTAATGTTCTCTAAATGATAATTTATCATCAAATAAGATGTCAAAGATTTCGCCAAAGATTTTCTTGCTAGTAATTGATTGTCAATTATGTAAGGACAGGAAATTTTATATCTCTTATTGGTAAACGAAATAACAAAACATTTGTCAATGTTAAGGTACATAAAGTTATCAATACACCAACGGGATATAGTGTCAAGATCTTGTTGTAGAAAGAAGCAATCAGAAGTAGAACTAATAGATTTAAACACTTTGAGATCGTCTGCATAAAGTAATGATTCACAAGAAAGTTGAATAATCAAGTCGTTTATAAAAACTATGAAGAATAGTGGGCCAAGGTGAGAGCCTTGAGGCACACCTGACTTAATGAGAAATGGTAAGGAAGTAGAACCCTTAATAGTTACAAGTTGACTTCTATTATTTAAATAGGATTGTACCCAACGAAGTAAATTACCGTGAATTCCATAAAGAGATAATTTTTTAATAAGAATAAAATGATTTACTTTATCAAAGGCTTTTTTGAAATCGGTGTAAATGGTGTCAATTTGCTCACCTCTAGCAAATTCCTTACAGAGTGCATTTTTGTATTCAAGTAAGTTACTAACAGTCGATTTATGCTTAATAAATCCATGTTGTTTTTCAGAAATGAAGGGGATTATTTGAAAGTAAAAATAATGAATGAATGAATGAATGAATGAATGAATGATTTGATAAATTTGGCAGGAATACCATCAGGACCGGGACTCTTATTAGGATCAATACGTTTTAGCTTACGATTTATATTAGTACTTTGGAGAGTAATTTTTGATAAAACAGTACGTGTATTAATAGGAAAACTTAAATCAATACTAGGGCAAAAATAATCTTCATAGACACTGCTAAAATATTTAGAAAATAATTCACAAATACTTTTGATATCTGATGAAGATAACTCATCATATCGCATTTGTTGTGGCATATTTTTGTATCCTCTACGAGATTTGATAAACCGCCAAAAAGATTTTACATTATGACCCAAAGCATTTTCAACAGACAATGTAAATTTTCTATAATAATTTGAGATTAAACTTTTACATTTATTACGAAGTTCAGAAAATTTTTCATAATCACGGGGATTGCGATATTTTTTATATCGAGTGTGAAACTTTTTCTTGTTCTTGAGACACTTTATTAAGAATGGGGAAAACCAAGAAGGAAATTTATAGCTACTGACGTTGCTCAGAGGAGTGTTATCAGTTATGATATTATTAATGATTTGATAAAATAAAGTAACTGCGTCATCAATATTTAAAGGTAAGAGTTCATTAGACCAATTAAAACTTGAGATCTGAGTTTTAATTTTTACATAATCACATCTATTGAAATTGGGGCGTTTAGGTTTAATATACTTAAGACGCTTCGGATTAAGAATATCATTGAAAATTATATTAAGAGGTGGGTGATGACAATCGACACAGGAAAGTGGTGAAACTGTGTTAACATTAATATACAAAAGAGTTCAAAAAACTAAGTCAAGTAATCGATTATTAATATTGGATACATAGTTAAATTGATGTAAGTTACAAAGGGTTAATGTTTCTAATAATAAACAAGCTTTTCGATCAGAAGAGAGTCCAGGTATAAGATAATTACACGATGATGAGCACCATGATAAATAAGGAGTATTAAAATCCCCAATTATTAAGAAATTGTCTGTGGATAAACCATTAAGAATTATTTGTTGAATGCCATTGTAAAATATTTTAAGGTCATCATATTTAATATCAGGGGGTAAATAGCAAAGACAAACATGTAGAAAAAAACCATTGTTTAGAATTATAGTTACCCATATGTCCTCAAAAATGCTCTCCCAGCACTTACGTCTAGAGACATTAAAGACAGACTTAATAGCTATTAACACACCACCATCATCTGATATTTTAGAGGATGAAGATAGACGGTCCTTTCTATAAACATTATAACGAGCATCGAATAACTCAGAATCATAAATACTACAGTTCAAGTTCGTCTCAGTAAAGGAGATCATATCAAAATTACAATTTGAAAATACGATTAACATTTTGATAGTAAATATCCATATTAATAATGTGCGATAATCCTAATAAATTGAAAAACTTAAGATATATGTAAAAAAAATATATATATATATTTACAATAAGTAATATAGGCTTAAATAATATTATTAAGAGAATGAGAGTCTTTTATCATAACAGCAGAAGAATTATCATCTTTTCTTATATATATGCGATTATATTTTACCCACACGTAGCGATAACCTCGTTCCTTTGTAAATTTTCGAGTAGCTGCAAAAAGTTCTTTAGTTTCAGGAGAATTATAAATAAAGAACTATTTTAATATCATCCATTGACTTAATTATGTTGTCATTAATTATCTATACTAATATTATAAAGAGGTAAAATTTGTGAGTTTGTAACGTTGTGATGTTGTGATGTTGTAGGGGGTAATCTCAATAACTACTGGTCCGATTTGAATAATTCTTTCAGTGTTGTATAGCTCATTCATTGAGAATAGTTATAGGCTATATATCATCACGCTAAGACCAATAGGAGCGGAGCACAGATGAAAAATGTTTTAAAATCAGAATGTTTATTGCTTTTGAGAACTGCTGCGTGTTAGTGTTAGTGTATCTATTCCACGCGAACGAAGTCGCGAACACAGGCTAGTCTTGACTGATTCACAATTGTAACAACGGAAGTACTTTACAGAGACTAATTATTCTAGTAATTGTAAAGCGATACTAATAACATTGTACAACGCTAATTTGTTTTAATGCCATTGTTATTCATATTAAATAGCAACTTAACTCGACTGCACGTCGGATGCAATTCCGGTTTAAAAGACATTACATAATTAACAAAAGGTTCCACATGTTACTTAAACCTAAAATAACTCTATTAAAAATTCACAAATCCGATTTCAATTATCGAATCACTAATTTAGTCTGCTTTAAATCTAGGATCAAATCAAGATAGAAATTATATCGCGCGACGCTACATTTTCTTAATATGGTGTCACACATCATGTGGCGTGACACCGATTTATTTAGTGACTTCTATTATTGCTTATAGAATTATAACAAGTGGAATTCTTAGAAGTTTAATATTAATAGTTTAATCTAATTTAAATTAATCAGTAATTTAGAATAAACCACATTTAAAATAATTAAATAGTAAGTATTAACAATACTCTGCCAGTATTGGTTAACATAGAAAACGATAGATAGCGCTTAGAAGATAATAGATAGCACCGTTAGCAAATACCTATGATAATTCGAATCTCCGTAAGATTCTATTTTAAATATTTAACATATTTATGTGTTAATAATGTCGTCCGCTGAATGCTCCGACTGCTGGATGCTCCTACTATGACGTATATGTATAGGTGGTAAAGCCACGCTGAAGCTATTACTGGTTTCGGCATGAATGGGTGGGGTGGGGTCTTCCGGGGTAGTATCACCCGACCCACAGAAAACCGGCGTGGAGTAACAGTGCTTGAATTGTTGCGTTTCGTTCTGTCGGTGAGAGCACCGGAAGACCATCTCCCGTCCCATTCTCCCTCTCCTCTACTACCCCTTCCCTATTCCCCCATTTGCCACGAAGAAAGGCTGGCAACGCACTTGTGACTCCCCTGGTGTTGCAAGTGTCTATGGACGGTGGTAATCACTTAATATTAGGTGAACCACCTGTTAGTTGACTTGCCATGATATATAAAATGGATTTTTCTTATTATACGAAGATAAGAATCAACGTAATAATACGTATGTAAATTCCAAAGATAAAAATTTCATAATATATTTTATACGACTTTATTGTGTATTTCTTTATAAATGAGCAATTATAATTGCCATAGCAACGTTTCTGAAGGTTTCTTTCCTTAATAATACTCGTAATAACGTCCTGTTTGTGTTTTCCGGGTAAAAAAAACATTTTTATAAAAAAATACATTCATTTGTAAGATGGTCATTTGTATTTCTCGTGGAAAGTCAATTTACAACCACTCAATAAAGATTACAAAGAAGCTCTTAGAACTTAAATGTTGTGTGATAATCTAGTTGTCTCTCTCTCGCTCAGTACCTTGAGAAACGGCAGGTGGGCGTTATGGAATAAGTATGAATAGATGTGGCTTAGTCTTCGTAATAATATATACCTATAAATATAAGTTCTGTAATAAAGGAGCATCGCGAGTACTGCTGTGTTGTAGTTAGAAGGATGTAATTAGCAACACGGACTTGTACAAAATACATTCCAAATTAGTCATCAGGACTAGTAACCTATCCTGGCTTCAGGACTACAATCCTGTTATTGTTGGTATACTCCTAGTAATATCTAGTAAATTACATGCCTGTTTGCTACTTCACAACATAAAAAAAATTAACTGGTTTGTATTTTTGTATGAAAATTATTTTTATTTATGGTTTTGAAACTCAAGCAGAAGACGCACAAAACTATTACAAGACCGGTCATGTTGTATGAATCTGAATGCTGGGCTACGAAATAAACGGATGAGAGAAGATTACATGTAGCAGAGATGCGAATGTCAAGTAAATGTGTGGTGCAAATAAAATGAATAAGATCAAGAATGAGTATTTCAAAGAAAGTTTGAAAATAACAGCAGAGGCAGTGAAGTTGCAGATCATTAGGTTAGCATGGTATAGACATGCCATGAGGAGAGGTAAAAGCCATGTAACTAAAAAAGTTTTATGTATGAAGGTAGACGGATGTAGGAGTGGCCCTAGAACCACGATAAATATATACTAGCTTCTTTCCGCGACTTCGTCCGTGTGGAATAGTTACTTTGGGCAAACGCTAACACCTAACACTCAGCGCAGGCTCTCAAAGGGAGAAAATCGATTTTGAAACATATTTCATTGATGCTCTGCACCTGTTGGTCTTAGTATTAGATGATATAAAGTGTATATCCTCCCTCGATAAATGAGCTATCTAATACTAAAATAATTTTTCAAATCGAACCAGTAGTCCCTAAGATTAACGTGTTAAACTAAATAAATAAAGCTTCCAGTTTTATTATATGATATTAGTATAGATAATACAAATTAAAATGCGTTATATTTGTTTATTGAACATATTTTCCAAAACTAATTACGTGTGATGCAGAATATAATTTGTCTATTTCAAAAACTGTTTCTGTTTGAATAAATGTCATTCGATAAAACTACTAGGCCAATTTTATGAATTCCTTATCTCATTAAAATCATATTGCAAAAGGCTTAAGAAGAATACAAACGCATTTTCAAAATATTCTGAATAATATTTATTGCTACAAAACATTGCCAACTGCACTTTTTTTTTAATTTTAAACTTTTGTCTTCCTCGTGACACCTCATAACAACAACGATAATACGACTTCCATAGACACTAAATCCACGTTCAACAGCGAGTAATCGACATTCTGTGTTCTTCTTCACGCATAAATATTGTATGAGCCGAAGAAAGATGTGGCCGACTGGAGAATTCTATTTTACTTTAAGACGAAATAGGTGGACCGCATCGCTGCGGAAGTTGGAACACTTTCGCTTAATTTCTGAGATAAAATTACCAGGTAAGTATATTTTTATCCATCGTATATTGAAATTTAGAAAAACTTTCAAAAATATGAGTCACTACCTTTCTTCTCTTATTTAGAGGAGAGATTTCTAAACAGGCGTAAATTTCGTTAGATATTTACTGGTCAACTTCCTGTAATCCAACTCCAACAGGTATACAGGCATAACTCCTTTCTATTATAGAATAATTGATAGTTATGAGAATTTTATTGGTACAAATCGTATGCTAATTAATCCTTTTAGGTATGTACGAGTGAGACTCGTCATCTATATTATATTAACAACCAAAGTTTTACTTTGTTCAAAATTATTGAAATGTAATTTATGTTTACATAATTTTGCGTAGTCCGGGAAGCTGTTAAGACCTTGCTGGGTCAATAGCGTAGTCATTTCGAAAAAAAAAAACATAATTTTGCATTCGATTACTTGTTTTCTGAAAAAAAAAAAGATTATTTCTATTAAAGTAAATGTGTTATATATGTATTTTGCTAGTTGTAGAGCCACGCTGAAGTTATTACTGGTTTCATCATGAATGGGTCGGCTCAACCGGGGTAGTACCTCCGTCTCGCAGAAAACTGATGTGAAGTAACAATGCTTGCATTGTTGCGTTTCGTTCGGTCAGTGAGAGCGCCGGAGGTCCACCTCCCCTTCTCTCACCCCTCCCTTCTTCCCTTCACCTTAACTCTTCCCCTAAACACAGGTTGGCAACGCACTTGTGACTCCCGTGGTTTTGCAAGTGTTTATGGACGGTGGTGATCACTTAACATCAGGTGACAAACCTGTTTTTTTTTTTTATTGAAGCACGACAAAGTGACTGCACTATGCCTGATGGTAAGCATAGTACAATCCAAGAACAGTGGCGACCACCGCGAGACAGATCATCCATCGTCGGTCGCCGCTGTCATGCCGGCCATAATGACGAAAGTCACCCGGTACTGGATATGCACAGGCTGATCCCGAAACGCGACGCGCAACAGCGAGTCACTATGACGGGCTTTTTCGCCATGTACATGGTGGTTGCGACCCAGTCGGGCTGTATAATCCTACCACCCCGCTATCGCCATTGCCTCGTTCGTTGCTCAGCAGGGTGCACCACGTGCAGGTGAGGTTGGCTTGGGTGTCTCAAGTCTTAAGATGTTACTCGACACCCCTTACACCCCTAAAACCCCTGTTTCTTTACCTCCTATGATAAAAAAAAAAATGTATTCATCATGATATTACAGTATAACTATATACGTTCCATATATTAAAAAAGTTCAAATAAATAAAACTTAGGGGTTATATATATACTATTTTAAGTGACTGGATATATATACGTTTGCTGCATTATTTCAGTCACTATAGCAGGTATACAGCCTGGTTCATTATTTCACGGTGTCTACAAAATACAAATTAGAAAAAAAATTGTGTTACAAAAATTATATGACCCTTCAAAATATATATGATTTGCAATTAACTATTATAGTAATAAAATACGTATTATGTGACATTTAAATACATATAAATGTATAAAGAATACATTTGCAGTATCCAAACATTATAACCTCTCTCGCAAACTCTACCTGCATAATAAGAAATATCGCAAAGTAAAGTGCTTACCTACGAAATAAAACTCGAGCATGAATCGGTTTTATGGTAACTATTCCACAGCTTAAGAAAATAACTGGATATTATTTTTCAATTTTCAAAAGTAAAATTGCATTGAATTTAAATCTTTCCGGGTTTTATATTATTTGCTTTTACTAGCCTTCGTCGATGTTATCTCAAAAAATATCAACATAATTTATACTTTTTAAATTGTAATTAAATTTGAAAATAGCCGTGGATTTATTTATACCTTACATATTTTTAAAGAGTATACATTGGAAACAATAAAAAGTCTTGTTAGAAGGACAGATAAAATCTATACATTTAAAAAAAATGATAGCCTGAAAAGAAATCTAATTAAAACGTATTGAAAAAAAATATAAAAAATGAAATAAAACGAATTTATGATTCCATTTAAATTAAGACGCAATTATTTTTGTTTATATATTAGATTACGATACGAGATTATTATATATCAGATTCCTAAACTTATCCAGTAATAAACCTAGAAATTTGTCACCAGCACCAAAATTAAAAGTAAAAAATACTTTATTCAGTTTAGGCCCTAATAAGGCACTTATGAACGTCAAAAACTACCACCGGTTCGGAAACAACCCAGTCATCGAGAAGAACCGGCAAGAAACTCGATCTGGTTTATCTTTTTAATATATATAATATTTAGACTATATTACATACATGACAGAAACGTTTTTAATAGATGCACAGAGATGAGTCAATTCCAGACATCACTATCGTTCACATACTCATCCACTCTATAATAGCCTTTTGAGATCAAAACCCGCCACCTGTGGGTATGTTCCTATAGATGCGCTCGAAAACCATTCTAGATGCCTAATATATGGTAACCATAGAAACTATAGACTATAAAAAATTAAGAAATAAATTACACAAAATAATATTATAAGAATACTAATACCTAGGTATAAGCTTTTTCTTTATACTTTTATCTTTTTCCATCGCTTAGTAACAACGTAGAAAGTCTTAAGTAAGCCTATTTACTCGGCAGGCTGTATTACGTATTATCATTTTATTAAGCCAGCTTTATGTTAGAAAGTATTTATTCTTTCATACCAAAGATAAATCATAAATTATGGTTTGTGTAATATTATATTTCTTACTGCTGTTTGTTTCGGTTTTGGTTACGTCGAAGCGAATTTTAAAAATAAAATATAGGTCATGTTACACGCTGATAAAGTAGAGATCACCTTCGTGGACGCTAGAGGATGGATGGTCTGACGCAACTCGGCGTGCGGGGTTCCACAGGGGTTGGCTTTAGGGCCGCTCCTGTAGAACATGGGCTACGACTAGGTGCTCCGCGACATGCCCTTTTCTGGAGAGCGCCTCATTTGCTATGCAAATGACGCCCTAGTCATAGCCCGGGAGGGGGAAATAAATAAACCTGCTGTGCCTGGCCACGGAAGCCGTTACCCTTGTGATCGAGCGGTTTTGGGGTGTAAGGGGTGTCGAATAACATCATAAGACTTGAGACACCTAAGCCAACCTCACCTGCACGTGGTGCATCCTGCTGAATAACGAATGAGGCAATGGCGAAAATGGGGTGGTAGGGTTTTACATCCTGACTGGGTTGCAACCACCATGTACATGGCGAAAAAGCTCATAATAGTGATTCGCTCTGTGTGTCGCGTTTCGGGATCAGCCTGTGCATATCCAGCTTTTTACAGGCCGGCATGATAGTGGCGACCGCCGAGGGATAGTGTGTCACTTGGTGGTCGCTATTGTTTTTGGATTATACTGTGCTTACCATCAGGTATAGTGCAGTCATTTTGTCATGCTACAATAAAAAAAGACGGCTGGGCCTCGAGGTGGCCCTCAATAAGACCAAGGTCTTAATACTCTATGGGCCTCGGCGGGTGCCACCTCCGGGGGCCCACACTGCATAGAGGGCGTGTGGGTCAGGGTGAGGACCCAGATGAAGTATCTGGGCCTCATCCTGGACGACGCTGGTGGTTCGAGCCCTATTTTAAAGGGCTCGGACTGCGGATAGTGGGGACGGCCGTGCGCTCGGACGACTCCTCCCTAACACGGGGGGCCGGCAGCCGCCTGCCGCCGTCTTTACATGAGGGTGGTGTAGTCCATGACCGCCTACGAGGCATCGTTGTGGGTCGACGCCCTCAGCGCCACCAACATCCGTGCGCTGCGAGCTGTGCAGCATACCGTAAGGTTGACGGTGATACGAGGGTACCGAACGATGTCCTCGGTGGTGGCTGTGGTGCAGGCCGGCTCTCTTCCCTGGGAGCTAGAGGCGGAGGTGCTTGCCGCCGTATATTTATATAGAAACGGATGGAGGAGACTCTGACTCCCCGGGAAATAGAGGAGAAGAGAAGGAAAAAGAGGGATAATAGGATGGAGAGGTGAAGGCGGGACCTGGCAGATGCACGTAACGGTCGATAGACGATCGGCGCCATCCACCCGGTCCTGCCAGGTTGGTGTAATCGAGGATGGGGCTCCTTGACGTTCCGTCTGGTGCAGGTGCTGACCGGGCACGGGTGCTTCGGTTGGTACCTGCACCGGATAGCGCGCAGGGAGCCGACCGCCGTATGCCATCAGTACGGCATTGAACCGGATACCGCGCAGCTCACTCTTCCCGAGTGTGTTGCGTGGGAGGTGCGGCACCACATTCTAGCTGCGGCGATAGGCGGTGACCTCTCGCTGCCGAGCGTCGTAAAAGCTATGCTCGGCAGCAAGGATGTATGGAACGCAATGGCCTGCGAGACGAAAGGGAGAGGAGAGGGGAAGGAAGAGGAGAGGGGAAGGGAGAAGAGAGGGGAGAGGAGAGGAGAGGAGAAAGGAGAGGGAAGGGGAGATGGATCTCCAGCGCTCTCACTAACCGAACGAAACGCAACAATGCAAGCACTGTTATTTCAAGTCAGTTTTCTGTGAGAGGCTGGTGCTACCCCGGGTGAGCCGATCCATTCATGCTGAAACCAATAATAGCTTCAACGTGGCTCTACCACCTACAAAATAAGTTTGTGAATTTGTGATGTTGTAGGGGGTAATCTCAGGAACTAGTGGTCCGATTTGAAAAATTATTTCAGTATTATATAGATTATTTATCGACAATGCTGTATATCATTACGCTAAAGCCAATAGGTGTGGAGCACCAATAAGGAATGTTTCAAATCGAGGTTCTTTTCCTCTTGAGAGTTTCCGCTGCGTATTAGCGTTAGCCCAAAATAACTATTCTACGCGGAGTAAGTTGTGGGCATAAGCTTATTTAAAATAGTTGTATGCACCAGACGTAAATAATTTTTTATTTTATCACCATAATCATTTTTATTTTAATATTCAGATTATCTGTATAAAATAATAAATATCAAAATATGAATAATTCACGTTAACAAATACAGCAATCATGGCGCGTAACGTCACAGCTTCCCAAACATTGTTCCGATGTTTTACACTTTGTTATATTAATATCAAAGAAAAATGGGCTTGTTTAGAATGACATGACGACAATCCAGCGCCATGACAGCCGTGAACATTTTTGCAGGAACATTTAATAATAACTAGTGGGCGCCCAGTGGTCGACATTCGACTATAGTTATTTGGTATTTTAAAGTTTGAACTTTATTAGGGTTTTTTGACAAAGGGTATTTACTTCTATAATCAAAGGTTTTCATCATGGCTACTCAGTTATTTGCCATGATCTTTAATTATATAAACATAAAAAAAATCTATGCGTAAATGCAAAATTGAAATTTCTTATAAATTTGGAACAAAAACCACGTGGTAAAAAGCTCTCAAATTTTAAGCAAATATAACTTTACGAAAATAAAGAAATTTATCGCAACCCATGACACAATGTTCCATTAATTTTACACGACATCATGGGTGGGTGGTATTTCTGGGTGATATTGAATTAAATGTAGTTTGTTAATTATGAAAAATAGTGATATGCCCAGTATCATCGTTTGGAAAAGTAATGTATGCACAATACGATCGAATGGTGAATCCAAGACAAAGACGTTTTTAATACTACCAGTAGCTTTTGAAAATAAATTAGTTTTTGTTGATACACGAGGTTAAATTGCAACATTGTAACCGCGGAGGTCTAAGTCATGGATTACTTTTATGAATAAAATTCTTATTTTGATTATAAAAAGTATTATTTGGCTCAATTTTTTATTAATTCATCATTTGAAGTGAGTTCACCATAAAAAATAATAAACATTACAATAATAGTTATATTTTATGATATCATTGTTGAACGTAGTATGAAAAATGGTAAATCAAACGTAAGAGTTAAAAAATACATATAGTTGAGCATAGCAACCTCTTTTACAACCTCTTTTGAACTTCGTAATTATTGACGGCTGTCAAAATGTCTTTTTTATTTAAATGTGTGTATATGTTGTGTAAAATTCAAGCAGTAGTGTGAGTAGTGCATATTTTAATTAATTTAATGTACTTCTAATGCATTTTATATAAAATAAACAGCTTTCTGCACTTCTCCGCCATATAAACTTTAACTATGCCAAATTTCAAATTCACCCGTTGAGGGGAAATAGGTTAAAAAGGGGTACAATTTTTTTGTTTCACGTATTAATATATAGATAATAAGCATTTATTTTTAAATGAACATATCCAAATAAAGTTATTAAATACTAGTCTCTGCCTGCGACTTCGTTCGCGTGCAATAGTTACTTTGGTCTAACGCTAATACGCAACGGAAGCTCTGAAGAAGAAAAAAACCCGATTTAGAAATATTCTTCATTGGTGTTCCGCTCCTATTAGTCTTAGCGTGATGATACATAACCTTCCTCGATAAACGAGCTATATAACATTGAAATAATTTTTCAAATGAGACCAGTAGTTCCTGAGATTAACCCCTACAACGGTACAATATCACAAACTTTACCTCTTTATAATATTGGTATAGATTTTTTGTAAGAAGAATCTTGTACTGTTTTTGATATCTTTAATTATTTTGTAGTACTTGTTTATTTCCCCAATAGCCTCCCTCGATAAATGAGCCATATAATTCTAAGAAAGTTTTCGAATCGAACCAGTAGCTTCTGAGATAAGCGCGTTCAACCAAGCAAACAAACATACCCTCCGCTTTATAATATTAGTATAAATCTACCCGACAAGCACCTTAATTATAACATCGCTGGTAATGAAGTGTTAGTTATTTGAAGTGAATTATAGATAAGTAACAATTTATTTACTCCGTATTTTCATACAAATATAATATTTTCCGTATATAAAATTTCATTAACATCTTAATAAGTCTGTCTCGTCTATTTTTACCCAACTGCTCAGGTTGAGGGTAATGATTCTTGAGTGTATTTGTTTATTTCTTTAGTACGTCCTGGAATCTAAATGAATAATCTTTAAATTCGCCTTAGTTTACATTGTATTTCCACGGTGTAGCTATTGCTTATTTAGTTCTAATTACATGCAAATTTGGTATCAATATCGAAAACTAAATGTTTCTCTTGGAAACAAGAAAAGTAATACAAAGCTTACTTGCCCATGTGATGCATAAATATATCTGTATTTTTTATTTGTGATTTCCGACAGTTCTATTTGTATTGTAAAAAAACATTGTGTAGTTTTATGAATCCACGATGCAGGTGAAACTTTTTGGTTCGTAGGTGTTTAACTGAACATTTTTATGTCAATTTTTAAATGATAATTAATTCGCTCCTAAGAGCCGTAGCGTGATATTAGACTATCTATAATCTGTCTCAGTTAATAGACTATAACATGGATAAACATTTACTTTTAATTTTATTGGTCGTTTTAGATATTAGCTGGATCAGCTAAATAAACACTTTCTGGAGCTTGACTTATTGACTAGAAAAATATTTAATGTACTTAAGCTATATCATAACTAAACAGTGTACTAAAATGAATCCGTACATTTGTCGTTAATTTCTTTTTTTTTGACTTTCAAAATAATACAATTAGAAACGTATTTAAAAAAGAAACAGGATGTGTCGTAAAGACACACGATAGAAGTGAAACTATCGTATCACAGGGAATTATTTTAATTAAAAAAATTGAGCTATATACTCCTGGCAGACGTGAAACATCGAAATTGTTTTGTATAATTTATATGCATAAAAGATCAGATTACGACAGGAATCAGCTATGGCATAATGAAAAGATAAAGCATTATAAATCTGTTCCATAAAATAAATTTTCTTATTAGATAAATATTCATTTTGATTAAATGCAAAATACTAAAATGCAACTAGGCGCAGGCGCGGTGTGATTGGCGACGTTTCTCAAAAGGCGCTAGGTTGTCGGTGCGTGCCACATGACACTAGTATAATGAGTGGCCAACAAAATAATTTGAATCTTATGTTTATACAGATAGGGTTGCAAATGTTTTGAGTATTTCTTCATCGCCACGTCGCTAAGCCAACATTCTGGTATACCTGTGTTTATAAATGTTTCACGTCATATAGTTAATAAATTTCTCCTGTTAGATCTCTATGTATTTTAAATTAATATATGTTAAATATCAATGACTTATTAATGTCTGTGGCAGCACAATATATGCCTATCGAACCTGTTATATTTAAAAATTCGTGTATTTTTTTTTTTCGAAATAACTACGCTATGGACCCAGCAAGGTCTTAACAGCACTTACTTATTTAAATTGATAGCACCATCGGCTGACGGTGAAGGAAAACATCGTGAGGAAACCTGAACCTGAGAAATGTTCTTGTAGTGCCACTGTATGCGTACAAATATAGAACTGTGGATTTCTCAGCGTTTGAAATCGCCAATATGTCGTGGGCTAACGTGTTGATTATGCTCATATCTTCCTTCGGGAAGAGGCCTATGGCCCTGCAATGGATTCTTTACAGTCTCATGATGATGATCAATATTTCCTTAACATTTATTTCATTATATGATATTAAATTATCAAGTAACAGTCCACTGGAAGAAAATTTCGTTCAATACCTCATCATAAAGGTCATCGATCGATTCCCACGAATACAAATTCATAACAGAACATCGAAATAGATTACTTTACAAACAACTTGACGGACTTCAATAATGTTTATCTCACAAGATAATGGTTTGTTAAATAGTAAGGATCCATCTTGGGATGATTACTTTATAATCTACGATTTTAAATGAAAGTAATTGAGAATTAAAATTAATAATACTTTTTTTTTATTGTAGCACGACAAAGTGACTGCACTATGCCTGGTGGTGAGCATAGTACAATCCAAGAACAGTGGCGACCACCGCGAGACAGATCATCCATCGTCGGTCGCCACTGTCATGCCGGCCATAATGACGAGAGTCACCCGGTACTGGATATGCACAGGCTGATCCCGAAACGCGACGCGCAAAAGCGAGTCACTATGACAGGCTTTTTCGCCATATACATGGTGGTTGCAATCTAGTCGGGCTGTATAACCCTATCACCCCGCTATCGCCATTGCCTCGTTCATTGATCAGCAGGGTGCACCACGTGCAGGTGAGGTTGGCTTGGGTGTCTCAAGTCTTAAGATGTTACTCGACACCCCTTATACCCCATCCTATCATAACTGCGTACTTCATTCACACTCGTTGTAGATTAATTTTATTTTATTGTAATATTGTCAGTACCATTTATTTCTATAACCTTTTTGCGGATTTAAAGTTATCTCTATTAAATGTTACCATTACTGCTTATCCCCTAAAGATAAGCGTAAATATATATAGCCTGTTTGATAGCCTGAGATGGCCTCTATCTACCAGTGAAAGTCTTGTTTAAATCAGTTGACTCGTTTCAGAGATTGACCTGGATAAATAGAAAATATCGTAATTTATATGCATAGATTTCATTTACTTACAACAAAAAGCCTAGTGGTCTGCTTGGTGGTTGGGATTTTCTAACAATCGCTTAACTAGCTAACAACTTAAGATAGAAAATGTATTGCTCAGCATATGCATATATATTATTGATCTGCAATAAAGAATTGCTTCTTTAAGCTTACCGTATTACTATTGACTCTTATATTCCTGGCAGCGTCTAATTTATTATTTCATTATATGACATTATAGATCCTTTACAACAAAACGCAATAATAATAAATTCATCAGTAAATAAAATAGTCGTGTCGTATATTGTAATGTCGTACGACACCGAATGGACCAAGTGGATGTTAATTAAGTTCTGTGAGCACTGAATCCCTTTCGAACACGTTTGGCATGAATACGAAATTTCGAGACGTACTTAACCATCTTGGATTCTGTGTTTATCATGACGTCACTGTTTATATAATTAATAGACTGGCGGTTGAATAAACAGTTTGTCGGTTGTAATTTTGGGAGTAAATTATTAGGTTTTGTACCTAGTTTAAACCCACATTTGCTCATAAGGCTTAAGAGATAATTTGTTAGAGCGCTCTTAATCTTTGGAATGATATTTGAAAAAATCTTTTTGCGTTTTATAACCTTCTAGCAATTTCCCACAGTGTCGCATGTGTTTTCTCTTCAATCATTATTTTCGACCCTTTACGGGCTCGTAATTATTTTTTAACAATTTATAGGTTTAAGTTTTATAGTTCAAGTTGGTAAACAAGCTTAACTTGGAGGGAAACAAGGGTAGTTGCTGGAACACACCCACAGCTACAGATACCTAGTAACATATTTTTACTTACTATACTTTACTTTATTATTACTTTATTACTATTTTTACTTTAACTAGGCCATCGTCACTTTGAAATTTTAAGAAGAATAACAACTGACTTACAGAAGAATTATGGATTATCGTTTACACCACCTTATGTGTTGAATTTCCAAAAATTATCTCTACTACTAAGAAACCCGCATGCTATCTTTTGTGGCCCTAACTGCAGTAGTTTGTGCTTTGCGTTGGCATGTCAACATCACTGTTATTCTTTATGTACATACATACATCTATTTAGGTAGATTATACTACATTTATAGTATATTATACAGATTATATACTTCTAATGTCATGCTACGAATTTTAGGAGCAGAGTAATTACTAGAACGTTTATGTATATCAAAGTACGCTAAGCGAAGATGTAGTAACAGTACTGCTGAGTGTCCTTTGGTCTGACGAGAGGTAAGGGCTGTAGCAGTAAGGGACGATGCCACGACGTTTTATTTGCATGGTTGGTTTACTACGTAATTTTCGTGTCTTAATTTATTCATTCCAACTCAAACATTTGTGCGCAATTTAGGAATCTATAGCAATATTTCCATCTCATTTCTGGGCAAAAGTTTTCTGTTGCCAAAATCCAGGAGATGAAAAATCACACGTATTCATGACTTATTTATAGTATATGCTAATAAATTCATGAGAAAAATTTGACTCGACATTCCGAATGACAAACAACGCACTTGAGGGGTAACTGGCCCATCGGTGTGTGAGATAATCTTAACGAATTGTAGTCATCGACAATAACCATCGGTTGTCATTACCATCACTACCTATTGTTAATTTGGAAATGTGATGTATCGTATATATTTAAAAATTCCATCACATAGGAAGGTAGTCGTGCTTCAGTTGGCTCGATCGGTCCCAGGCCGCTGATATTCCCTTTTTTATTATTCCACAAGAAGTAAACGACGGTTTTATGTGTTAAGTTTAGAATTAAATTAACATTTTACCTTGAATGCTTTACCCATTTGAGACTTGGCGTGATGGTTATATCAGTAATGGTGAAACTAACAACGCACTCACTTGATTACGGGCCATTGTAACATAGTTTTGTTCTTGATAATAGGATCTAGGCTCGCCCAAGGGACCTCGAAGTTAATTGTTCCTTTGTAAGCCGGTAAATACGGAGTTTGAAGTTGAATTTACACTATCAGTCTAAACCAGTACGTAGGATATACCCTAGAGTACGATTTTGTTGGATTAATTACTTTCAACTTAAAATGTCACTCATTACTCGATTATTCTTGTAACGTAATTAAGTGGCATTAACTGAAGAATTTTAAATTACTTCAACTAATATTTTTATATTCTTGACCATTAACCTCCTCTCAAATAAGATACTATGTGTCTGAGGAATCGGACCTCAAGTGTAACTATTGGAATACATTCACAAATACTTTGTAATACACTTGGAAAAATAAACTAGATTGAGTTTTTTTCGGTTCTTCTCGATGACTAGGCTGTTTATCCGAACAAGTGGTAGCTTTGATGTTCATAAGCGCTCTTCTCAGTACATAAATTGAATAAAGTACTTTTTATTTTAATTCTTGATTGATTTTAACTAGATTGGTAGCTAAGCAGATAAGCATTGGGATGCCCTATTATGTATGTTATGGTTTAAATATACCTGTTCTTTTTTTTTTTTTCAATGGGGTAATTTTAGTTTTCATAATTGAATTCATTTGAACTTTTTCGTTTATTCTTTTATGTATAGTTTTTTTTAATCCAATGTTTCTATATATTTAAACAATTATTATTTCCTTATTATTATTATGATTAGTGTAAGTTAAGTTTCTATGTGATAAAGCATTTTAGGTCTTCAGTCTAGTTTATTTTTTTATTATTGCTATTGTATTATTATTTTTGATTGTCGACTGTTGCTTTATCCATGTGTAAATAAATAAATAAATAAATATGATATGAAACCTGTAGCTCATAGAATTTCAATCCACATTGATTGAGGTGATGTCTGAATATCCTACCGCTGAGCTATTATTTAGTTTTTTCTAAACCCGTATGGCTGGCCATTACCTGTAAGTCGAAAATGTGTCGCCAAGCATGCTATAGACGTGATAAGAAAAATATTTATAGATTATCATTCTACAGTCTTTGGATATGTTGACATTTAATATTAGCTCAAATTGTTAAACGATTTTATTTAACGGTTAAATCTATGAGGTATCCAAAACATCATTATTAAAAAATAACTTTCTGTAATACGTTTATTTAACTTGTAGCCTTCAGTGATAATAGAGATTGATCTATATATCAAAATGCTATATTGGGGTAGGCAGAAGGGATCAAGTACAACTTTTCACGTTCACTTTCTTCGTATTCATTAATGATTTCATGGAAATACGCCTGTTCAAAATGTTTCTCACCTTCCCTGAGGAGAAAACTTGTTCTATTTTATTCACAAAAGTTGGAGTCGGGGTTGATACGGTTACAGCTACTGTTGTTACACATTTGCATACTATATCTTTTTTTGCATAAACGATTTCAATTTTTATTCAAATGGTTTCTTGACCTCCATTAGTTGTAGTATAAATTATAAAAAAATAACTCAAACATAAGCATTTTACGAATGAAAATTATTAACAAAATCCATGATTTTATTCCAGCTATCTATAGTACCAAAATTATGTTTTATCTGTGTTTAATAAAAACTTGTTTTACGAGTTAAACAATTCTGTTTCCATATAATTTTTTTCGTAACATCGATGTTTAACTATTTTGGTATATTATCGGAGGTTTTCGTAGTTTACAATATTATTATGAACACACATTGCTATATTTCACTTTTGTATACAATGTCAGAAGGCAAGGATAATACGTCTGTTTTGTTTTAAATATAACCTTTTTCGCAATATCTTCTTTCTTATATACATGTTTTTTTTATATTACACGAGACAATACGAAAACAGTTACTGTATGGAAAACATATTTATTCCAATAATCTTATAACATTCAGTTAAACTAGTGATAATTCTATACGAAGTATAACAAATTATTTATTCAAGTAAGTTACTATCAGTGCAGTCGGTTCCGTGTGCGTAAACTATATTTTTATTATTGATAAATAAATATTGAATATTTTTTGTTCAAATGAAATATTTCTTACAGTATTTCATGTATTAATGTTTAAGGTAGAATCTTTTAGTCATTTCTATTTTAAATAATTTTCTATTAGTGGTTTAGACGAAATACAACACTTTACTTCTAAAGAGTGCTGAAGAGACACCATGATTTCTTGTTCTCTACCTTCAAAAACAAAACGTATAATTTTGCAACGAAACATGCTGACAGTAATATTTTGCCACTATATTTACTATTATCTTCGTAGCTTATTGTATATATATTACCTGGTATAACAGTAATGAAAAAACTTAGAACGTATAAAATATATTATTATTTATATGCTCACAGAATCTTCTTGATAGCCTTATCTAGTACATAGTACATCAACATCGTTGTGTTTATCCTTAAATATTCCTTAAAGCCAAAACAAAATAAAGGAATCCGAAGATTGCCATTTACCTCTCAAGCAATGAGACGTGGATTAAAAATACCAAAAGCGGATTGCTAACCGCTACCGCGCGACTGAGGCCCCGCTTCGCCCTATTTTCTCTCCACCCTAATACGCAATGTGATATCCAGAATATTTCCCGCGGAAAGCCTGCGCCATCTGCGCTTTTCCGCCTCAATTATTCAAAGAATCTTTCTCTTACATTTTCGGTAATGAAATTTTAATCATTGCCGTATCTTAAGTCAGCCCCGATAAGGCGACTGTTACTAATTAATTTTGTAACATAATATTTTCAGAGTCTCCCGAGAAGAACAGGTTTTTGAGCAAATATTTATCATGCCCCGTAAATAAGTTAGCTCTTTATGAATATTATATTCCGGTTCCCAAGACATAAAAATATAATTGAATATTTAGCTTTATTTTTTACACTGATTTTACTGTTAACATGTCTGATAAAGGGTATATCACAGTTCAAGAATAATGGCGACCTCCAATGCATCGGTAATCCATAGCCATTTGCATGATAAGGATACCAAAATCAAAGAATAACGGCGACTACAAATACACCACTGATCCCTTGCCATTGAATTGCTTTTAAGCCTCTTGGTTACTGAGTGTATACTGGCTGACCTCAGTACTAGTTTACCATGGTATATATGGTGTTAGTGAACCTGCTTAGTAAGATCTTTATTAGTATTTAACCACAATATCATCCGATGTTAAAGGACTAAGTAGTCTAAGATAAAAATATAAATGACTAAGTAGTCTAAGATGGTAGGTACGCTAAACCTAGAGAGGGCTGGCTCTCATGTGTAGCGGCCGGAACACACAAACAGGTGTTTGGCGACATATAACTTGAGGGTGGTATTTAGCCAGGCGGACTTAAAAAAAGCCTTACCACAATACCTCAGCATTTCATCATGATACTTTCCTTCTTGGAAAGCTTCGCCATAGTTGCTAGGATTCCAGCCTACATCCTTCGACGAAGTGTCCGAACACGCTATCAATTTAGGCATCATTGAGTGAAACCACTGTTACTGGATTTGCACTGCCTCATTCCAGAAAGCGGCACATTTAGGTATCCCACTAAGACGTGTGTCACACTTGGTATATAGTGATCGCGAACCATCTGGAGAAATTTATACTATCGCATTCACAAATTTATTGCTAGGGTAGTCATTCCACAGAATATAGGTTGAGTGACGAAGAGCTTATGTACAATGCAGAATGAATCAGTATGAATAACGAACAGAAAAATTGCATGATGATCTCCGCTGCCATGTCTTTTAACTTTTACAATTGAATCAATAAAAATCCCAAACTTATCTGAATGCATTTTATTCAAAAAGGCCTTGCTAACAATTGCTACGCTTCTTCTCTCTCCTATCTTGGCTTGGATGATTTGAGCGATGTGATTTTATTCAGTTCCCAAATAACTTCCCCATTACGTTCCGCTTCAGTGACACCATTAGATGCACGTTAAGAAGTCATCGTATATAATACTACAATTGAAGATATTTGGTCATTATAATGTATATATTATATATCTATATATAATAGCATGTATTAAAAGTAAGATTGGTGTCTGGGCGATTAACAGCTCCATTTAAAATCCCATGTTAATCAGTCATGAGTGAAGAACAATTCAGATATATTTACAATTTATCAAAATCATAGAAGCTACTTATGAAACGTCACTGTAATAACTTTTTGTTGGCTGTAAATTAAAATCTGTGATATCTTCAAAGATATATTGGTTCAAGTAGCTTGTCAATCGGGTTTTAATGTTTAAAGGTTATTTAAGTACTGCGTTCCAGTAAGCGGTCACAACGCTCACGACTGCGAGTTTTCCTGTTCTCTCGAGCGTTAAAATCGTAAATGCTAGTGGAATGCATTTATGGGCGTTTTAAGCGTTCAGATAAATAATGCAAATGGTGATCTAGAAAAAATAAAGCAAAATCTTTAAGAGGTTAAGTTACAATTTGTAAGTCTTAACAGTTAATTCTAATAATTATTGAATTGATTTAAGTATATTGAAAAAATAATGAATAATTCCACTTTTTTATTTTAATTATCATATAAACAAAAAATGACCTTTTTGATCAAATAACAAACATTAAATCACCATGAAATGATTAAACATAAATTTCTACATTGAATTTTAGGATTCACAACATTTTTCAAAAAAAGTAAATTTATCTAAACTTAATTAACGTAACAATATGTTATCTATATGTAAAAATCAATTGCTGTTCGTTAGTCTCGCTAAACTCGAGAACAGCCGGGCCGATTTAGCTGATCTTGGTGTTGAAATGTTCGTTGTAGTCCAGGAAAGGTTTAAAAGGTGAGATAATATAGAAAAATTTCGAGTAAGATAGCAACAACAACAATTTCATTTTCCCATACAAACTATTCTAGCCATTTTCCTGTCAAACTTTTGACTGTCAAACGTTAGACGAAAGGTTATAAAGTTAAATATCATTCTGTTACTACTATACCGTAATTAAAACTTCAACCATAAGTTTTTAATTGTGTGAAAAAATTATTTACCGTTATTGTTTGAAAATGCCAAAGAAAAGACGAGCTAAAATAGATCGTCGAAGTCATTGAAATGTGCTACGAGCAACCTCATGCGTAAATCCTACTAATAACCACCAGGAGACAGCGAATGATAACATTCGTCTTGGTATGGAAGAATTGTGTTTTAAAGTGAATAATAATTAAGTAGACAAGTTAGAATAGAACGAGTTCGGGCACACAAAACACAAAAAAGCGAGCAAGATGAAATGAAATCAAGCGTTACCACAGAAGAAGTGCTCCTATGAAAATGGAACGAGTAGTATTCCATTAGTTTCCCGGTTTCGAGCATGGAAATTATACGTCGCGTGTTCGCGCGTCGGAAAACAATCATTTTTATATATTTACACATCTCAAAAAAAAGGAAAATATAATTTATCAGAAAGTTTTAAATTGATTGATTGTATAACTCAGTTTATATTTCAATAATAATGTTGTATTCATACGAAATGTTAGGAAGTTTCATTTAATTACAAATCGAAATTAAAATGTTGCAAGATAAGTATGTTGAATGTGAGCCAGTATGCGTGTTGATTTATGTGAAGTGTATGTGTATTCTTAATAAAATATGTCCGACCAAAATAAACTTTAACTCAATACAATAATTTTATTGTAGGTAAACTTTAATTTATAAATTCCGAGAGTTATGAAAATTTTGATCGGTAGGCAACATATCGACCAATCTGACGGCGAAGGAAAACCAGGCGAGCTGTTAGGACTCGGCACGGCGGGATGTGACGGTGATGTGATGGTAGGCACTGATCAGATTCATAAGTCTGGGTGTACCAGAAGTTGTAAGAACAGAGACATGTACTTAGGTTGTCCTGCCGCTCCATCCACATTTTTAGGGGTGTAAGGGGTGTCGAGTAAAACCTTAAGACTTGAGACACCCAAGCCAACCTCACCTGCACATGGTGCACCCTGCTGATCAACGAACGAGGCAATGGCGATAGCGGGGTGGTAGGGTTTTACAGCCCGATTGGGTCGCAACTACCATGTACATGGCAAAAAAGCCCATCATAGTGACTCGCTTTTGCGCGTCGCGTTTCGGGATCAGCCTGTACATATCCAGTACCAGAGGACTTTCGTCATTATGGCCGGCATGACAGCGGTGACTGACGATGGATGATCTGTCTCTCGGTGGTCGCCACTGTTTTTGGATTGTACTATGCTTACCAGCAGGTAGAGTGCAGTCACTTTGTCGTGCTTCAATAAAAAAAAATAATTCCGAAACAGGCAATACAATACTATTTAATAATCTTAAAACTATTTGGATTTTTATTGAATTTTTTATGATATTTTGTGTTGTATAACAACCTATGAAAATGGCAAAAACTGACATTACCGATCAAAATTTTGAGCCATTTTAGCGGAGAGTTTTCATTATGTTAAGATAGGTGATACGAAATACACCGAGTCATCTAGTTTAATATAAATATTCTTTACCGTATCAAATAATGATATTTGTACGGTCGCCATCTTTATTGAATATCCCGCCAATTTTGTCAGCGCTCACATCGACCCACCTCCAGACATCGGGCGTCGTGAGCTTCGCATGACCGTATATTATGACGTCATCAATGACGTTTTCGCCACGACGGCAACGGTCGTGGTTATCTAGTGGAACGGTGAAAAGCAATTGTGAGCATCTTGAACGTCTTGTGGAACGCGGCGAAGGTGGAGCAATATGTGAGTGTTGGTGACGTCTGGAACCGACGCCTCTCTTTGTGCATTTATGACATAGACAATAATTTGATGTTTAGCTCAAAATTCGTGTAAGTGCTTTGAAGTCATGTTTTTATTAACGTTCACATCTTTGACGCTGAAAATCCCTTTGGTATTTTTTCTTAAAAGCATAATATGGTATCACGATAAAGCGTATATTATATTGATAAAACAAATTAAATATGTACAGGTAATTTTAGTGTGTTTATAATTTAAAGACCACCGATTCTAGACTTATTAAAATGCACCGAATATATATCGCCACGAGTGAGATGAAGCTAAATGAACCAGTACCGGTTAGTCCGTATCATTATAACAATACACGCTTCCATCGATCTCTGCTCGACCAGGTAAAGGAATCAGAAATATCCATTCTAACTAAAACCATAATACTAGGAATATTTTACAGTTGTCAATCATCTGGATATTAATTTCATTATATTATGTCACTATGCAAATATTTATAAAATGTAACAATTAAATAAAACTAACAATAAAAATTAGTGAAGACAATGTTAAGATGGATGTGTGATGTAAGAAAATCGTGTAAAATTATTAATGCGAGTATGAAACTTGATTTGATGAAACCTGAATACTTAATAATCCTACATACACTAAAATACTTGCGTTACAGCGTGCAATGAACAGGAAAAGTTTTGGTATAAAATTCATAGATGTGCAAAAGGCGAACAATATAAAACTAAGAACTAAAGATATATATGCCAAAAAACGTGTATACGATTTAAATAGGTTTATTAAATAGGTGGGAATAACAGTTCGCAAAGTGGAAACTCTGTAAGGCAAAGGAATTACACCGCTGCACTTACGATATACATAATTAGCAAGTAGAGTCCAGATAGAGGTAACGAAAAACAGAAATGAATGAAAGGGTAAACCAATATTCGAGAAGAAACTACGATTAAAAATTAAATCAATTTTAAATTTTTATTATTGACAGAAAAATGCCAACTGATAATGTTGACAAATTTATATCGCCAAATACTCCCCATGTATAATTTTATTTATAATATATATGTTTTGTGAACGACATTTTTTTTCTTTTTTAGTACCATCCTCGTCTGTTTAAGCTAGTGCATTAGCGTAAGTTATTTTAGTTAATCGCCTCTAACATTATTATCTATATAATTACTTAAAAGAATCTTGTATATTAATTAATTTCCTTACAATGTACGTTAAAATAGCACTTAAGTTCATAAACGTAGTACAAACAGGAAATCGTACTGGGATCGTAAGTAAACCTATATATCACCGTATTCACAAACACAAACCAAAGGTTGTCCGTGAAATATAGCTAATGCGGCCATCTTGCACCGAGTCACGTCCGTAACGTTCGCTCCGAACTCGGACGGAGAGATAACAGAGAAAATTGTTAAAATTACTTGCTATAATGCAATTCTAATTGTAAAATACTTTATTGAAATTAGAAGTGCTCGAACTTGTGTAAGGAATTATTCCTGAAGCACTACCACGACCTCAATCTTCTTAATATGATACTGGTAAAATATATCTATAACTTCGTATTAACAGATTTTCAACTTCATTGTTCAACGGCCCTGCAATTTTTTTTACCATAGTACTATTGTTATTTCAAAATTGAAGTTTTTTATATTTATGACTATCTAAATGTTATATTATTCTCAAAGGATCTTAAGTTTGCCTTAACAAATTATAAAGTACGACTGTTTTGTAGGGATCCCGATACGTTTTTTTTATATCATAGCAGGCAAACCGACACGTGGGTCACATGATTTTAAGTGATCACCACCGTCCATAGACACTTGTAACACTAAGGGAGTCGCAAGTGCGTTGCTAGCTTGTATTAGGGGGCAGGAATATGGAAGAGGGAGTAGGGGAGAGGAGTGGGAGGAAGGGGAGATGGTCTTCTGGCGCTCTCACTGACCAAAAGAAACGCAACAATGCAAGCATTGTTACTTTACATCAGTTTTCTATGAGAGGGTGGTATTACCCCAGGCGAGCCGAATCATTCATGATGAAACTAGTAATAGCTTCAGCTTGGCTTGGCGTACATAAATCAGCCTTTCGCGGGTTTCGTCAAAAAGGTACCCTACCCTCGGCTTTAGATACTCCACTCTGAGCTACACGTATTTATGATAATTATTCCACTCTTAAAGGTCATAGCGCAATGTTAGATAGTCTGTAACCTTCCTCAATAAATATGGTATACAATGTATGTAGGGTATGTTCAAAGCTGACTTGTAGTTCCAAAGGATAGTGCGTGCATTCTTATAAACCAACATAGATTTAAAACAACATCGATTGATAGTATATTTAATGTATTATTAACAATTATAGCTTCAGAGAGATGTTAAATAAATCAAATATAAACCACTCTCGTAAATAAGATATAAAAAGGAGCAGATAAAAATAGACTTCCTTTAATACAATTTGCTTGATATCTTTTTTACAGACCGGCTTATAAATGATTGACGCTCAAGCACTGCGGGTTTGCTTCTGTGAGGCACTGGTAATGAAAAAGTTAATGTAAAAGTTGGAACGAACTACTTTTAGATAGGCAATCTAGATTCTTACCAAGGAGCTATATCAAGACCGAAAATTTGAAACCTGCATAATGGTGTTCTTTGAAATATATTTTTTAATATGAACTTAATATATGCATAATAATGGTTACTAGCTCTTGTTCGCAGTTTAACTTTACTGTAAATTATGTAGGTGGTAGAGCCACGCTGAAGCTATTACTGGTTTCAGTATGAATGGATTAGCTCAAACAGGGTAGTACTACCCTCTCATAGAAAAGCGACGTGAAGTGACAGTGCTTACATTATTGCGTTTCGTTCGGTGTGTGAGAGCGCCGGAGGCCCATTTCCCATTCTCCTAAAGCAGGCTAGCAACGCACTTGCGACTCCCTTGGTGTTGCTAATGTCTGTGGACGGCGGTGATCCCTTAACGTCAGGTGACCCGCCGGTGCGTTTGCCTCCTATATGAAATAAAAAAAAAATAAAAAATTTTTTTGAGAGTTGCACTTAGAAACCAGTTCCAAATTGTCTAAATACTGATAGTAATATAATTCCATTTACATAATATTTTTAGCATTTATGTTACTGTTTTAATAGTCAGATATCAAGTTATGGAATTATTTGGCCAAGTAACATTCAAATGAATTAAATTACATTCTACAGGTTTGTAGGATATGGGAATAGTATCGATTGGTTTCAGATCACAATACACTAGATACAATATCCGCTTGAATGTTACCTCGATTTGCGGATCTGCCATTGTATTTCCAGTAGCACAGAAGCTTGCAGGCCGGCATGACAGCGATGACTGTTAATATATTTGCGGTTGTTTTGGATTGTAAATTCATGAAAAGTATATTTACCAGTGTCTTGCTATGAAAAAAAATCTTTAAATACGAGATAAATTATAGGAATTTATATTGCTTAGGTATTTTTATTTTTATATATATATATTTTTTTATATCATATAGGAGGCAAAGGAACATGCGGGTCACCTGTTGTTAAGCGATCACCGCCGTACATAGACACTAGCAACCCCAGAGGAGTCGTAAGTGCGTTGCCAGCCTGTGTTTGGGGGAATGGAGAGAAAGGGAGTGGGGAAAGGAGAGGAGAGGGGAGGGATGGGGAGATGGGTCTCCGGCGTTCTCACTAACCGAACGAAACGCAACAATGCAAGCACTGTTACTTCACGTCGGTTTTCTGTGAGAGGGTGGTGCTACCCCGGATGAGCCGACCCATTCCTACTGAAACCAATAATAGCTTCAGCGTGGCTAATATGCTTATTTCTACACACTAATATAATTATAGAACGAAGTAACTAGGTCAATAAATATACGAGCTTAATTTATATAATTGGATACATAATACTCTCACATCCTGTACGCGAACTCCATACAAGAAAATAATGAGTTATAGATTTTGAGAATGCAGTACAGTGGTGTTCTAAAAATAGACGTCTCGATCTAGTCCTGCGATGAGTTCTGGACCATGAAGGATTAAAAGCCTGCAACCATAATGAAGCTACTGATGAGTTTGCAAGATCAAGTGATGCGGGGTCCTGAGACATTCTGTTGTGGGACACCCAAAAGCCTAGATCATTTTATGCTTAGTAACTATTACAACAAGAAAGTCAAAAAGTTCTGGTATAATTTATCAGGTCAAAAGCATTCGAAAGGGTTTATCTGGGCATTTGACCAGCATATTGCTGAAGAGTTCATGATGCTACGGGTATCAGCAGCGAGTTTTGATGAGAATAGCCACTGGACACTGCCGTCTGAATAAACATTTGTACAACTTTGGTGTCCAGAACATAAAGAGGTTGCAGATTTTGTGATAGCGTAGATGATACTTCAAAATACCACCTGTGGGATCGTAATCCAGTGAAGCTTACATGCAACCATATTTTGGAAATGTACGTATTGCTCCCAGATAAGGTGATATCGACCAAAAAAGTCATATTCAAGTCAGTACATAAGGGTTGTAGTACTAAGCAGGAAGCTTTAGGAATGTTGGGGATTTACAATAGATCAAATTGGTTACAGTGATATTGGACTAAGGCCTATCTAACCCCCCACCCTTTATCTGTGTATATATAGAACCGTGAAGTGAAAGCGTGACTGTATTGCAATTGTTTGATAGTAACTATTTCATTTTTGTTTGTACGGGTACAAATATATTTTGTTTTATGATACGAACGACATTTTATAAATCTTTGGACGTAACAATATCATCGTTATGTGATGACAAATTAAATTATTTCTAATTAAAATTGTGTATTATATCTTTCAGGAGATTGGTGGTTCATATTATTTTGGAATTAAATTATGGAATCACCAAGTTCTCACTTCACCACAATCACTGAAATACACATAAAATCTATCCCTTTGGTAAACTGTGTATCTCGCCTTGGAAATATATTCATAAATTTGACTTTTTCATAATATAGATATAGAAATGTCTTAAATTCAACTGACCTAATAATGATATATGTTATTTATTTTTTACATTCTATTTTATTGTTACCTAGATATTTTGTCCCATATTTACATAGTTACGTGGTATAATTTTAGCGAATTTACTGTGTTTAGATTTATTTTGTAATGAGGCAAATAATGAAAGAATGCTTGTAATTTATCTAAAAAAGATAATATTTCATGCAATACAATAATATAGAAATACAATAATAAGTAAATTATAGACACGTCCAGGACTGGCTCAGAAGGTGATTGTGAATCTATATTCATAAGGTCTCGTTAATACTCAACGGTTTGAATTTAAGCCCCGGTACAAGAAGCCGTGTCCGAGGTACGCAAATAATAAAATCTCCAGCAATCGTTCCTACTAAGCCCCCGTTCAATACAGAATTACTCTCAATAGAATTTTCAATGAAAGTATTCAATACAATTTGGGAGCAATAATCGCATTCGGCTTAAATTCAATTTACCCAATTTGTACTGAATTGGATTGTCCTGATTTCACACTATTCGAGAATTATATCTATATCGTTTAGAAATATTACTTGGATATTGGATATTATGATTATGTTTATATTCATCAACATTGTCGTCATTATTATTATTATCAGCCATTTTTATTGCGTTGAAAGGTATACGGAAAAGGTATGATGCCCTTTTATGCTATTCATTGAAGCTCTGCGCTAGTCTTGCCTACATTTTGCACCGAAATTTATGACGTCTTCAACCTATCTTGTAGTTAGTCTTCCTATATTTCACCTGAACTCTGCTCTGCAATTCGATCAGAGACCCGCTACATTTGGCTAAGTGACTATACGTACACCCAACATGAAGCCCTGTACTAGTCTTGTCTATATTTTTTAACCACAATTTATAACGTCTTCAACCTATCTTGCAGTTAGTCTTCCTACAATTTACCTGCACTCGACACGGCCTCCCGATCAGAGATCTGCTATATATGATTAGGTGGCTATACGTATATATCTAACATGAAACTTTGCACCTCAGTTTTTG
>JACEII010000097.1:1018873-1046686 GCA_014332785.1 Antheraea mylitta
TAGATAAGCAACTTGGTTAGGCCCCAAATTGTACGGATCGATAGTCGAACGCAAGCCGTGTAAGCGCATTACGATCGATCAAATTATATATTTATCTCCAGCCAACAAAATACCACACAAAGCTGCTGATTTCACTTTAAAAAAAATGAATCATTAACGTAAGCCAAAATTAAATTGGAGTGCTAAAATTAAACGCCACAACCTTCAAGCTAATGAAGGACTTTGTTCTATATTTATTGTAGTGTTATTGTTTACGTTATAGGTATGTATTAAGTTGTTAATTGAAGGGAATATACATTATGTATCACGTTAGCGAGACTCTGCGGACGACGGTTAATTGGCTAAAGTACGGTATAAGCGGCTTGTAAGATTAATAAGTGAGTAAATGAAACGAGCAACAGAGAAAGAGAAAATTTCCCAGAACCACGAGCTAAATTAATTAATAATACTATTTATTAAATAAGTTTGTTATAGTTTTTTTTTATCGAAGCACGACATAGTGACTGCACTATGCCTGATGTTAAGCATCATATAATCCAAAACATCGGCAACCACCGAGAGACAGATTATCCATCGCCGGTCGCCGCTGTCATGCCGGCCATAATGACAAAAGTCACCCGGTACTGGATATGCACAGGCTGAACCCGAAACACGACGCGCAGAAGCGAATTACTATTACGGGCTTTTTCGCCATATGCATGATGGTTGCGACCCAGTCGTAAGTTGTAGTTTTTATAATATTGTTTGTTATACATACGAGATTCTTCTATAATTACGTCGTTCATAAAATGTGTTCACACTGTCGCTTAGTGTGACCAAATATCACAAGTGAATCAGGAGCTATTACTGATTTCAGCATGAATGGGTCGGCTCGACCGGGGTAGTACTACCCAACCCAAAGAAATACCCACGTGAAGTAACAGTGCTTGCATTGTTGCGTTTCGTTCGGTCAATGAGAGTGCCAGAGACCCACCTACCCTCCCTTTGCGACTCCCCTGGTATTGCAAGTGTCTATGGATGGTGGTGATCACTCAACATCAGGTGATCTGAATCTCCAGAAATCTTCTCAGTGCTCACAGTGTTGGTGGTAGAGCCCCGCTGAAGCAAATTTTGGTTTCAGCATGAATGGGTCGGCTCCTCCGCGGTAGTACCACCCCTCTCACAGATAACCGACGTGAAATAACAGTGCTTGCATTGTTGTGTTTCGTTCAGTCAGTGAGAGAGCCGGAGGCCCTCGTCCCTTCCTCTTTCCTGCTTTCCCTTTCCTTCCCCTCCCCCTTCTCCCATATACAGGCTGACAACGCACTTGCGACGTCCCTGATGTCGCTAGTGTCTATGGACGGTGGTGATCACTTATCATTACGTGACCCACCAGTTCGTTTGCCACCTATGATATAAAAAAAAGTGTTGGCCCTGGGCCTTGATATTCCAGCCAGTTAGCAATTGTTATATATATATATATATATATACGTATATATATCTATACTAATATTATAAAGCTGAAGAGTTTGCTTGTTTGTTTGTTTGTTTGGTTGAACGCGCTAATCTCAAGAACTACCGGTCCGATTTGAAAGTTTCTTTTAGTGTTAGATAGCTCATTTATCGAGGATGGCTATAGACTACATATCATCACGTTAAAACCAATAGGAGCGGAGCACTAATGAATTCGAACTGGGGTTAGACGTATTTTCGAAGCAACCGATTTCCATCTGCGCTATTTCGGTTTTGACAGCGGTGGCAAAATTTACCTTTATACTCTGCCTATATTTTTAAATTGCCTGAAATGTCAGCTAAAAAAGTTTTCTATGAATAAAATCTAGCTAGATCGATTTAACATCCACGAAATATGCGGGGTGGTAGGGTTTTTCCGCGGGGTGGTAGGGTTTTACGCGGGGTGGTAGGGTTTTTGCGGGGTGCTAGGGTTTTACAGTCCGACTGGGTCGCAACCACCATGTATATGGCGAAAACGCCTGTAATAGTGATTCGCTTCTACGGGTCGCGTTTCGGGATCAGCCTGTGCATATCCAACTTATTACAGGCCGGCATGATAGTGGCGATCGACCATGGACAGTGTGTCAATCGGTGGTCGCTATTATTTTTGGATTGTACTGTGCTTACCATCAAGCATAGTGCAGTCACTTTGCCGTGCTACAATAAAAAAAAAACTACCTACATACTGAGTTTCACGGAAATAGATGACGCCGTTTCCGAGATCCTGAATATATACAAGAATTGCTCGTTTAAATGTATTAGATAGATAGATAGATATGCGTATATCTAGATGGCTCAGCTTAGATTCGCTCTGATAGGTCGCGATTTTTGCACAAATCAGGCGACAGCCCAAGCCGAGGTGTGCCGTGCACCTTGAGTTAGTCGCCGAGACATCCCAAGTCGGCTGAGTGCCTTCAGCGCTCGCCTCAGTAGTTTGGTGAAGCTGTAAAGACCCTTCCAGGTTAACAGCGTTTTATTTCAAAATATATATATATTACTTGTGTTTTCTTGTGATGGCCCAAGTCAATCTATTTTATTTAAATATAAAAGATTTTTAATATTGATATGGTCACTGCAAGGTGTTGTTAGGTTAGCTAATTACGTAATAGCTTAAGACAGAAGGTCCCTTAAGTAAAAACTTAATAAAGTAACTGACTTGGTTTTACATCGATCTATCGATCTCACAACTTTGTACAGTAGAAGAATTGAGTTGCGTTTTGTTTTTAAAGTCTAAATTTTGATGATATTTATTTATTTAAACGTTATGCTTTAAATAGGCAATGGCAGACTTAATGCCGAAGACATTCTCTGCCAGTCAACCATTAGGTGATGCAGAGATAAGTGTTGGTAGGTGTAAAAGGTGAGGTTTTTATGAAGTTATGTTTAACCTATTTGATATACAATAAATAAAATATCAACATTGATATACTACATATATACTATACATATACAATACATACACATAACAATATCATACACAAATATCAATACAATAAATAAAAGTGCAATAAGTCAACATCAAGTACTATGTAATGGAAATGCAAGCGCTATAAAAACAATAACATCATTAAACCATTAAAAAAAAAAAAGTTAATAATAATTAAACAGTGAATATTTAATAAATTACTAATAATAATAATATAAATATATACACATATATATGCTCACGGATACGATTTTTACGTAAAAAAAAAAAAAAAAAAAAAACTACATCTAAGCAAAAAAAAGGTGCGGACCAAGAGTCTGCAGACTAAAACAAAAAGGAAAAAAAAAAGACATCAAGTACTAAATACAGCATTAACAAGATAATTCTGCGAAATGACACTGGTAAAACCGACGTACCCTGACTTTAAAACTGAAACGGGTAGATGCCATCCTGATTTCATACGGAAGCGCGTTCCATAGGAGAATTGATTGGATAGAGAAACTGGAATGTACAAGACCGGAAGTATGTACAGGACAGCAAAGAATAAGATTATTAGAAGAGCGAAGGTTAAGGTTGTGATTAGAGCATAAAAACTGAAAATGTGGAGTTAAGTAATGTTGGGAGAAAATAGAAGAGAATACGGAGTTGTCAGAGACCGGAAACTCCGACGCTGGCGTATGGGCAACGAATTAAGCTCTGAACCATGGCTCGATACACGGGCATTATACTTACGAATATTAGAAACAGAGCGAATACAATTGTTGAGTAATCTGTCAAGTTTGTTAAGAAGGTCAGCGATATTACATGTACACAGGCACTTATACTACGCGTCACCAGCCTGACGCAAGCGCAATACGCTCGGTCGCGCTTACTAGCATGTCACGATGCAAAATAATAAATTTTTCTCCTACCAAAAATACCACTCAACGTGCCTAAAACAGTTTTCACTATTTTAAGCTATTGCATAGCTTCTATCGCGGCATTGAGCGTGGAGACCGAATCCAAAATTTCCGTAACGAAAAAACCTAACACTAATCAAGTCTCAAACTTTTGTTTCTTATTTCAGTTACCATAAACCTATAGTTTCAATGATTAATATTCTTGAATAACCTACATGTTATTGTAAGATAATAAAAATATTTTGACCAAAAAAGAAAAAAAAAATGTTTTCTTATCGGTCACCACGCTCAAAAAGTGTAACTTGAATTAATATTAAAGAAAAAAAAATACTGCATAAATAAAATAAATAAATAGTTATAATTGCATAAGTTAATAAAAAATCCTATGCAATAGCTTTACCGCGACAGTCCCCGAGTGCCACACGTATTTTTTTTTTTATATGAAGTACAATATTTATACAGATTAATTGAAAGTATTTATGTACATACTCGGTTTGATATTGCACGAAGTTGCGTGTGGAGCAATCATTTGAAGCTTAACCCTTGTTTGCCGCGGGGCCGTTTTTGCAGTTTTTAATAAAAACGTCCCAGTACAGGAGAACGCGTTATGGAGAACGCCCCCGCTCCCGGGGATTTGCGATGGATATAGCGTTTTTTATGTGGTCTTTATAATGGAAATCGACATTTGCATTTTTAAATAAATCAGAGAATATTTGATTTCTATTTTTAGGTACTTACATCTAATTGTCTTTTAGTCGGGGCTTTGTCCATTTCATAACAATTTATATCTATACATATAATAAATTTAGAGAGTAAATCTAACGACTCTATACATTTTAATTTTTTGCGAAAGAAATTGTTACAGGTGTTCAGGAATAAGTAATAGAATATATTTAAATCAATTTTATAAATGTCTGTCTGCTTGTATGAACACACATCACTGCTAAAATACTATATTCATAATAAAATCAACTTAAAAAAATCATAAAGCATATTTTCGAATACCATTTAGTCTATTCCATTAAAATCGGTTCGGTATATCAAGAATTATTTTACTTTTAATGACGACGCGACTTAAGTATGAGAAAAAAGTAGATAAGGATTTAATATATTCAGATGACTTTATAAATCGCTTTTTTTTTCCATAAGATCACGCGGAGGAAGTCGTGGGCACAGCTAGTGTAAGATAAAGTTATACAAGTCTCCATTGAAAAATAATTATTATACTATAAAATATATATAAATTAGTTTAAGTAATCAAAATATGTTGTTTTTTTATATCATAAGAGGCAAACGAACAGATGGGTCACCTGATGTTAAGTGATCACCACCGTCCATAGATACTTGGAACACCAGGGGAGTCGCAAGTGCGTTGCCAACCTGTGTTTGGGAGGAGGGAGGGGAGGGGCAGGAAGGGAAGGGGAGGATAGTGGGTCTCCCGCTCTCTCACTGACCGAACGAAACGCAACAATGCAAGCAGTGTTACTTCACATCAGTTTTCTGTGAGAGGGTGGTGCTTCTCCGGACGAGCCGACCCATTCGTGCTGAAAACAATAATAGCTTCAGCTTGGCTCTACCACTACTAAAAATGTTGTGTTAATTTAAAAAAAAAAACTATATTTTACTTTCAAATATTTAGCTACAACTGATGCAATAGTTATCGTAAACAACTTTTAATTAATTTGTTTTTATTTAAATCAAATGGTGGTAAGGTTTTTATAAGTACGCCTGGCCAGCTTTCATCGTCTATGAAAATCTGTCACCAAGAAACTGTTGTTGGGTTCCAGGAGCTGCCTTTGAGATTCAATCCTTGCTAGGTGTACCAAGTTCAGCATCTTAGACGAGGCCATCATTAAGCAACAAATGACATTGTGTTCAATACGTTATATCCTATAAAGTATAGAAAAGGCTTAATAAAAAACTTCGTAAAAACCAGAACTATATTGTTGTTTAGTAAAGCCTATTATTTAGAATATTTTCCCATTAACTTTATTGAAAAATAGGGTCCATCGCGAACGCAGTGAACTAACCGGTCGCTTGTAAATGTTGTTGGCAAACGTTCAAAATGTATTCCACAGCCATTCTAAAGGACTGTTGACAGCGTAATATAATGTTTTGTGTTTTCATAATATTAGATTATTAATTTAAAACGTTCCAATTATTATTACCACTTGTTTATAAACCAAAAAAATTCAGTGTAGTTTATAAATCCTCTTACTTTGCTATATAGTTACTTTGGGCTAAAACTAAGTCTTAGCGTGATGATATATTAAATTTCCTTGATAGATGAGCCATCTAACACTGAAAGCATTTTTCAAATTGGGCCAGTAGTCCCTGAGGTTAACCCCAAAAACCTCACAAACTTATGAACTTTACCTAGTACCAGGGCGACCGAGCCTAGCTCGGTTCTTTAAAAAACATTATTAAATTAAAATAAACTGTTGAGTTTGCCTCATAAAAATATAACAAAAATGACAAAAATAATATATCCCTTCTGCTGTGACTTGGATTCGAACTGGGGTTACACGGATTTTCGAAGCAACCGATTTCCATCTGAGCAACAAACAAAATACTATTAACAACAAAAATATTGTTTCGACAGCGCCGGTGGAATCTAACTTTATGTTCTAGCTATATTTTTTCATTGCCTGAAAAATGACTTGAAAAAAGTTTTCTATAAATAAAATCTAGCTAGATCGATTTATCGTCCCCGAAACTACCTTCATACTAAGTTTCACGGAAATAGATGACGCTGTTTCCGAGATCCTGAATATACATATATAAAAATGAATAAAAAAATATGTAGATTCATTAATTAATATTTCGTAGCAACGATTAGTAAGTGTAAGTATTCGTAGGTCTTATAGACTTGTTCTGTTTGATTTAGGTTGTAGAGCCAAGCTGAAGCTATAAATGGTTTCAGCATGAATGTGTTGACTCGTCCGGGGTATTACCACCCGATCCACATAGTACCGAAGTAAAGTAACAGTGCATTGTTGCGTTTCGTTCGGTCAGTGAGAGCGCCAGAGACCTTCCTCCCCTCTCCTCTGCCCCCTCCTCCTTCCCCACCAATACAAACTTTCATCGCACTTGCGACTCTTCTGGTGTTGCTGGTGTCTATGGATGGTGGTGATCAACTAATATCAGGTGAGCTACCTGTTCGTTTGTGTCGTATGATATAAAAAAAACATATATCACTGCGACAGCATTACACATATCATCTCCACGCACGTGCACGCTCACACACTTACACATGAAAGTGGAAGGGTTTTATTTTTCCCTTATCGAACTGAAATAGTTTAGAAAAATCATCCAACACAAAATACATATAAAAGTTGTCGAGGTATGTATGCTTAGTACACATATGTGTTTCAATAACTCATATAAGTATGTAGCTTAGCTTAGGGTAGCTCAGATAGGTCGCGAATTTCCGTGAGCAAAACCCTCACAGTGGCCGTCTCCGCCAACAAAGGACAGGCAGGGGGAGGCAGTAGTTTGACCGCCACTTCCCACCATAACCGGACCAGGGAAGATGGGTCGGGGGGCCCATCTTCCCATTGCACAGGTCCGGCGGACGGAAGAGGCGGCCGGTGTGTACACGGCTGTGTCCTAACAAGACGGGCGGCGCTTTTGCTGCTGGGCTAACCGCTGGGGCGGCACGGTGGAGTCTATAGAGATCTCATGTCGCCCCAATCATAGCGGAAGACGTACACCGTGGGGTTTTAGTCCGTGCGAGTCGGACATAACTCACCCTCTCCCCCGAGATGGTGGTGTATCCATTAAGCATTTCCTCACGTAAAAAAAAGATAGGTCGTGAATTGCATGTAACAGTCCAAGCCGAGGTGTGCCGTGCACCCTTGAGCTAGTTGCCCAAATAAAATCGGCTGAGTGCCGCAAGCGCTCGCCTTAGTAGTCCGGTGAAGCTGTTAAGACCTTGCAAGGTCAATAGCGTAGTCAGTTCGAAAAAAAAAACCTACAAAAAAATACAAGAAAACGCATGGGAATTAGATAGCGTTTTCATTAAAAATACTTATAAACATGTGTAAAGATTGAAAGTGTAAGAAGGAATAAATATATTCATCAAATTTATTCTTAAAATATAAACGATATTATGTTGTTATTCAATTTAATCGATGTCATCAATTTCCGTTGTGCGTGGTCTGATTTAAATAGATGTTAAAGCTCGTGGATCTTTTTGGACGGCTCCCGTCATCGGCTGTGTCTGTGTTGGAGATATTTATTAAAATAAAAAAAAAAGGAATTAATATGTGAAGCGAAAACTTTGTACCTCTTTTTGAGCGAATTGCGCGAACGGATGCTCGTGGAATTTGGCATAGTTAATTTTTATATAGAGAAGAAGTGCATAAAGTTATTTGCTTAATGGAAAAGTCATTAAAATACATTAAATAAATTAAAATAAACATTACCCACACTACTGCTCAAATGACACAAAATATATACACACATGTGAATAAAAAAGACGTTTTGACATCCTACTTTTTGTGGCTCCTTTACTCCAATCACTATAATACATAACTATTTCAGTTATTTCGTTCTTTATCCAAAATTATTTTACTCTCATAGTGCTACTGTATTATCTTCTCATTCACTCTTACGTTCCAATAACCTTTTTTCATACTTTATATTTTTAACACGATTTACGTTCCATACCTTACACGTCTTTTGTAATTGACTGGTCAAACTGTAGGTTAATCTTATTATATATAAACTAATAATAATTAATTGATGAATAATTTATTTACATACAATTTCACACAACAACTTCTTCTTCTACAATACTTCTATATCTACATACAAAGAATAATAGTCTTACAGTTACTTGTATTTTAGATTAAGATGTCTGTTTTTTTCTATTGTAATTTACAGTCATCAATTCAGTTTAAATTTACTTTTTTTTGATGCAAGTTCATTCTACTGATATTTTTTTTTATATGTATACTAAATAATATTTCATAATACCATCCATAAATTACGTCACACGCAAGGGAAAATGGAGGAAGTCAGATAGTATGAAGTCGTGTAAAATAAGCGTTGAGACGTCGTATGTGTTAAAATCTTAAATTTCTAAGCAATTATTGTATAGAAAAATAAAAATTTGATTTTATTTCATCTATTGTTGGCTAAAAAATAAAAATCGTATATGAAAAAATATTTACAAATAATATTTGAAGTTAGATGTTCATTTAATAAATTCTAAACTAAAACGTATATTTATTTCGTTCCCTCGTCAGTAGAATTGAATTAGTTGAAATAGTGCCGCCAGTCTACATTACAAAGTTTGCGTTTTCGCGAACCGCACTTCAACTAAACACCGAATTTGTATCACGAATTCTAGTCCGAAATTGCTTTTATGGTATGAGGAAGTTCAAGTAATTAATGAAATTTAATATGAATAAAAAAAGGGATTTTATGCTTAGAAACTGGGTTGTGCAATATATCAACATATGATAACCGCATAGCTGCCGTTAAAATTATAGAACAAGACGGAAAATGCCGTAACATGCCAGACGATGAGGCAAAGGAATTTGTGATCAGATTCTAGTTTTAGTAAAAAATAGTAGAGATGTGCTGATTATGTCTTTGGCCGAATAGCCGATTAGCTGATTAATTGGTGTTAAAAAGGCCTACTAATCGTCCAATCCGATCACTTTTCGGGGGTAATCGTGACACTTCGTTTACAACTGTTTCGCGCGCAAGTCGTAACCCGGCGGTCTGTTTGTTTGCGAGTTTGTCAGAACGTATTCTTTTCTTCGCAATGTCTTTTTTATTTTTTATATTATTCGGATGAGAGCGGAGATGTGAGTGAAAAAAAATGTGGCGTAATGATAATGCTATGCTATTATTAATGTTCATTAAAATAAATCAAAGAACTGTATTAAAATGTAAACATGCGCAATGGAAAGTTTCGTGTATGAATTTTTTTACTTACGTTTTTTGTGATCTTCCATTTTCGCTTTTATGAAGCTGACTAATCGCCGGTTAATCGTCGGCTACGATAGTAGCCGGATAGTCCGCTGTACCGATTAGTCGGCAAATATATACAAAATATCCTTTTCTAAGTTGCTAAATAATTATTCTTTCGATTAGAAACTTTTCATACACTTTTTTATTCTAACTAATTAATATTTTTTGAATATTTAATAGCGCAGTTTGAATAAAAACGAATTTTTCAAGCTTTCATATGGAGCTACGTAACCGTGTAATCTGTTTTAATCGCCATCTATGCACCATACTTCGTATTATTATTTTAGCTTTACAACGTGTGATATTTCAAACCTTCTCCAAATCAATCCATCAAAGACACAAGTTTGTACGTTTTCTACCAAAAAAACCTCATTTGTTATAGCGCCTAAGTTTCAGGGCACTTCTCTAAACATCTCTAGCAATATCGGGATCCTTGGTCTCAACATATTTAGCGATGTGCAGTTCCGGTTTCATTTGGAAAGTAAGGCTAAATTGGCAACTAAAAAGCTAGGTATCATCAACCGGTCAAGGCGGTACTTCACCCCAATGCAACGAATTGTGCTCTACAAGGTGCAAGTACGGCCTCATATGGAGTACTGCTCGCAAATCTGGGCTGGTGCCCCTTGCCTATCAGCGTTCTCCTTTTGACTCCGTGCAAAGGCGAGCTATTCGCATTGTTGACGATCCCGAGCTGACATGCGGTCTAGACTCATTAGAATTTCGCAGAAACATTGGGTCTCTGTGATCTGTATCGCATGTACAACGGAGAGTGTTCTGAAGAACTTTTTAATATGGTGCGTTCATCCCCTTTCCAAACTTCCACCACCCGCCGCTGGCTGTCTGCTCATCCACATACGCTAAAGCCCAGCAAAATGGCAACAACCGTAAGGTATTCTAGAAGCTTTGTTATGCGCACTTTAGCGTTGTGGAATTTACCTGGTATTGTGTTCCCCCAGGGTTATAACATGGGGCTCTTCAAAAAGGGATTAAAACACGCTCTCCAAGGTCGGCAACATAACAGCGATACCCCTGGTGTTACAGTTATCCATAGGCGACGGTAACCATTTAACATCAGATGGACCGTCTGTCTGTTTGCTGCCTTTTGGCATAAAAAAAATGATATGTGCAAATTTATTTTAACGCCATCTAGTTGCGATGTTTTGCAACTTTCATAGCAGTATAATTAATAGCAGTGAATTGAAATTGAATGTTTTCTTTCTACTGCCTGTTTTATGCCGGCTTGTTTTCATCAACAAAGAACCATTTCCTGGGTAATAGTTATAGTAAAAAATTAATATTAATGAACGCACGCTTACAATAAAGTTAAAACATATTCCCGCATAAATGCGCACCCGCGGGTGTCTGAGTACCCAGGAGAGCTTGCATATAAAACGTGGTTTTCAACTTTATGCAAAATATTTACATTTCAGTTTTGTGTGTACCATTAGTAAGGCGCTCCTTTCAGCGCCGTACGTTGCACGTTCCAACTGTGAACTCTGTGAAACTATTATCTATGAACGTTTGCAACCTAATCGTGTTTTGAATTTTTTGTGCAGTTTATACATTATTTTATTACATACACCTCATATTTAGACATAATGACATACAAATAACAAGCTTAATCTAAAAGCTTTTTATTTAATTCTGGCTGAAGAAGTGAACAAGCGATTTTGTACGTGGTAGAACTACGCTGAACCTATTTCTGGCTTCAGCATGAATAGGTAATACCACCCTCTCAGAGAAAACCAACGTGAAGTAATAGTGCTTGCATTGTTGCGTTTCGTTCGGTTAATGAGAGCGCCGGAAGCCCACCTCCCCTCCCCTTGCCCTTTTCACCTTCCATCCCTCTTACCCCTTCCCCAAACATAGGCTGGTAACGCACATGTGACTTTCCTGATGTTGCAAATGTCTATGGACGACAGTGATCACTTAACGTCAGGTGACCCGTCAGTTCGTTTGCCTCCTGGGGCATTTCACGTCAAGTGGACAACAAAAAAAAGGTGAGTTTCTGAAATTCGTTCCTATTCAACCTAATTGGACTTCTAGTAGGTATGAATGTGAATGCATCATTATTTTTTTAATCACGTTTGTTTGTCTAGTTATGGGCTTCTAAAGAACAGTCACACCTTAAATTCAGATTTTTTGGAAGTAATTTTTTGAATTGAACAAATTTACAATAAAACATTAAACGCAGCGATTTATATAGAAGAACAATTGCTCTTTTTGAAAATAAAATAAAACTTGAAAAAATCTTTTTTTATAATGTTCAAAACCGGAAGTAAATTTTTCGAAACGAAATTTGAGTAACTTGGCATTTTTTTTACATCAAAACGTAGCTTAAAATACATATAAAATATACTATAACTTTTAAAATTGGTAAAGGCGATTGTGACAAATGGGTGCCCCAAGAACTCAATGATCGCCAGCACAAAGTACGCTTCGAGACGTGCCTTGCACTGCTCAACAGACATACAAATGAAGGAATTTTGATCCGCATTGTTACCTGCGATGAAAAATGGATTCTGTTTGATAACCGCAAGAGTTCAGCAAGTTGGTTGCATCCTGGTTCAGCACCTAAACAATGCCCTAAATGAAAACTTACCCCTAGAAAAGTGATGGTCACTGTTTGGTGGTCTAGCGCCGGTGTGATTCATCACAACTACTTAACAAACGGGGTGAGCATTACTGCAGATGTGTACTGTGAAGAACTGAACACAATGATGGAGAAGCTGGCACATCTCCAACCAGCATTGGTCAATCATTCGTCTCCCCTGCTTCTGCACGACAACGCGTGACCTCATACTGCACAACAGACGGTCTCTTGCAAGAACTGGCGTTGGACGTTCTCCGTCATCCGTCCTACTTACCAGACCTTGCGCCTACAGGCTTCTACTTTTTCCAGAATTTGGATAACTCCTTGGCGTGAAAAAAATTAAATACCCGAGAGGCAGTACAAAATGCCTTTGAAGAATTTGTTGCCTTCCGTCCAGCTGATTTCTTTAAGAAGGGCATCAATAAACTGCTACTGCGTTGGCAAAGATGCATTGATTGCATGGGTGATTACTTCCATTATTACAAATAAAAAATACATGAAAAAAAATCGTTTAAATTTTTTTATACAAAATGGCAATTTCGTAGGTAAAGACCTAATATATAATTTGTCTAATCAAAAATTCTAAACATCATATCTACTTCATCTTTAATTTGATTTGTGTACTTCGTAATGAAATTAAAAAAAAATGTGTGTGTACTTGTGTACACGCGTTAGAAGTTACATTTCTTTGGCGTAACAAGATACTTCAAATTTCAAGATTTCAAAAATTTTCTTTTGCCTTAAAAGATATTTAGTACATTGAAAATTTTAATACAAAGAAACAAAATTTTGACTATAGCCCACTTCGGGGTGTCGGATTTTAGTGACGGTGTGCGCGCGCATCGTAAAAATTTACTCTCATCATTTTTCCCTGACACGCCAAAACAAGTATAACTTCAATAAAATCGTATCTCATGATATTACACTTAATAAATCTATCGTAATACAAAGCTCCTATCAAAATATTGTAGGCAATTACTTTTTTTATTCAAATAATAGCGAAGTATATAGCTCGTTGAACAGAAATTAATTTCCGACGAAAAATGGTATACGCTTATTAAAAATACTGAATCATGGGATGTAATAAAAACATAAGAGCCTTCATAAAACAATAAAAATGTGTCGTTTCTGTATTCTAAAGTTATTTATAGTTCTTTTTACCTCGTTTCAAAGAATATTAGCTTTCAGTTTTAACAGCTTTATAGAGATAACGAATGAAAACTAATTTATATTCTTTTCATTTTTAAAGATGAAAAAAATGAATGTGATGAAAAAAAATTTGTAGGTGACTAGCAATAAGTAATACAATAATAAATTTCAATCTTTTTTTTTTCTCGAACTGATTACGCTATTGACCTAGCAAGCTTCACCGGACTATTAAGGCGAGCGCTTAAGGCATTCGATAGATAAACATTTCAATTACTTTTAGAAATGTCTGTATATATGTACGTTTGTCTGAATAGGCATTACCGCTAAAGTACTATGTTTGAGATAAAACCTCACCAAGAAAATCATAAAGCATATCTCCAAGTAACATTTAGTTTTCATTTAATTAAAATTAGTTTGGTCTATCATAAGTTATTGTAATTTTAATGACGACGTGACGTAAGTACAAGAAAAAAGTAGCTAATCAAACTTAATACACTCAGATCACTTTCTTAGTGACTGTTTTGTACACGCGGGTAAAGTTTCGGGCATTGTTAGTTCGATATACAATGCTTTGGTTTAAAATAACAAATGTGTATTAAAATTACATCTTTTTACAGGACATTTTTAGCTACTCCCTTCATTGGATTACAAATAAATATATCCAGCGAATTATATTTTCTCCTGTGTTACTTTCCTTATTGGTAAGACTGTGTGCAATAATTAAATGACTAGCTGTGCCCCCGACTGCGCCCGCGTGGTACTTAATGAAAGAATCAGTGATCAATTAAACCATATGAATGTTTTAAGCCCATGTACTTATCTACTACACTCTCCTCACTTTTTTTTTTTTTTTTTTTTATTGATGCACGACAAAGTGACCGTACTATACCTGATGGTAAGCATAGTACAATCCAAAAACAGTGGCGACCACCGAGAGACAGATCATCCATCGTCGGTCGCCGCCGTCATGCCGGCCATAATGACGAAAGTCACCTGGTACTGGATATGCACAGGCTGATCCCGAAACGCGACGCGCAAAAGCGAGTCACTATGACGGGCTTTTTCACCATGTACATGGTGGTTGCGACCCAGTCGGGCTGTTAAACCCTACCACCCCGCTATCGCCATTGCCTCGTTCGTTGATCAGCAGGGTGCACCACGTGCAGGTGAGGTTGGCTTGGGTGTCTCAAGTCTTAAGATGTTACTCGACACCCCTTACACCCCAAAAGTCTCGAGTCATCGTCAAAATTACAATAATTTATGATAGAGTGAACAGATTTTAAAACAAAATATTCAAGTCAAAGTCAAAAACTAAATATTTTTATGATTTCCTTTCATAGTGGTAACGTGACTCAATTCAATGTTCATTGTAATGTTTATCTATTTATAACAAATTTTAAAAGCACCGTAATTTTGAGTTCAGTCGAAACATAAGTTGCAATACTTCGTTGTGCTGGTATTTCTAACCATACTCTTCCATTTGGAATACAGTGATGAGAGCTCTATTGTTTTATCGAAGAATTAACATAGTCATCATCATCATTAGTGCGTAAGAAACACACTACAGAGTCATTGACTTCTTCCTGAAGGAAGGTATGGGCTTAATCACCACGCCAGCCCACGACGTATACGCGATTTCAAATTCTGAGAACAACTTTTGTAATGTTTTCCCACATAAAGTAGTATTACAAAAACATTTCTCAGATTCACGTTTCCTCTCGATGTTTTCATCCATCGTCAGCTGATAGTGTTACCAATTTAGTTTGATAAATTCAGAAAAATTCTTTGGTACATGCCAGGATTCAAACCTGCAGACATCGGATTGATATTCTACCGGTCAAATTACTAGACTGTTTTAATTAGCGTGGCGCAATCAAATTTTGCACTAGTTTAACCTTTCCGTTGAACATTTGCTGAATATCCTATACATAACACGGCCGACAAATAGAAGATATGTTGTAATTATGTATGGAAATACCAGTGTTCATAGTTCTGTTCAATTTAAATATACAGACATGAGGTTGAGATATTCTTGTTTTTAAATTTGTTGCGACAATAAAAACGAAGTCATCTTATGTGTCCTATACAGTAGTCATTAAGTGTAATACTTTTGTAATTCACCGATTACACAGCTGTACATTGCTATGGCTCCCTATTGATAATCAACGCTGTAGTATAGAATCTATATGTATATTATCTTTCTTTACTTTGTAACCGTGATGTGCTCCAACATTTTTCTTTCCTCTTCATTTCATGCTAAACAAATGCTCTACTCACTCTTCCACAAGAGAATTACACGACTGGATTTCGGAACCACATATTTATGGTAACTCTTGGACATGTGAAAAAGTTTGGAATGTCTTTTCTTTCCCATATCATTAAAATATAGAATAGTCTCTCGGACACTGCCTTCTGTCGTTCATATAACTAAGATTCGTTAAAGGTAATTGTAAAGAAACATTTTTGAGATATGACTGCGGGTTATTATCAATTTTTCAGTGATGATAGCTTTCATAATATAACTATGCTTGTGATCAGTGCTGTTACTTTACTATGCAGATATAAGTTTTAAGATGAAGTCAGAAATCGGTAGACGGAAAATCTTCCCATGTCCGCTGTCTAAAACAGAAGAAAATAAACAAAACTTTAACATGGAAAGAACTTTACGAAGAAGTTTTGAAGCCCCGAAGCGCTATATGTTGCACTCAAGGCACGCCTCTGAACCTCCAGGGTACTACAGGCAAAACGTTCTAAAACAATTTGGCTCCACCGCTACGTCCGAGCTGATGTGTGATGCGAAACGCGTGCATTATTATTCCGTTGAAAATATGAGACAAATGTGCATTTTTATTTCGCAAAGTGTTCAGCGTTTAGTGAATTCATAGCGGATTTACACATGTGAATAGCATATATTTGCTGACGTTTTTATGACGAATATAAAGAAGTTTAACAAACATGACAAAAGTACTTACTATTAAAAAAGATAATCCATAATTTTAAGAGCGTGGTTTTGTCTATCGCTGCGATTAATTTCGAAATTTTACGTTTCATTATAATCTAAAACTGTTATAAAACTAAGATTTTTCTGTAATTATAACTTTTTTAGCCCGGTTCAACAAATTTTGATAGGAGAAAAACTTATAGGTTCGCGTCACCGATGATCTCGACTTGCTCGTGACGTATTGCGATTGCGTTAGACTAGTTAGTAATATAATGGCTTCTGTACATGTAATATTGATATATTTGCTTACTTAATAAACTTTATAAAAATGTATATTATTACTAACCCCTGCCCGCGACTTCGTCCGCGTGTAATATTTACTTTAGGCTAACGCTAACACGCTGCGGAAGCTCTCAAGAAGATGAACAAAACGATTTCGAAACATTCTTCATTGATGCTTCGCTTCTACTGGTCTTAGCATAATGATATATATCCTATAGCTTTTCTCGATAAATGATCTATATACCACTGAAGTTTTTCAAATCGGACAAGCAGTCCCCCTACAACATAACAAACTCATAAACTTTATCTCTATATAGTATCTGTGTAGATTGTTCGGAGTACTAATAAATGTGAAAATTAGTATAATTTCAATTTACACACTATGGAATTTAAATAATTCCGATTATAATTGATTCAAAAATTGAAACAGGAACACAGTTATTGCACTGATATGAGTTTTCACTCCTGATGCCAACTTTTATTACTGCCACAACATTTTTTTGATATTATCGAAATAACAGCGCTATACCTAATGTTAGGTATAGTATAATTCGTAGCTGGACCAAACGAAGATGGGTTTGGGGCCCATCTTCTCATTACACAGGTCCGGCGGATGGAAGAGACGGCCGGTGTGTACTCGGTCGTCTCCTGACAACAACGGGGCTCGGCTGCGGCGTTTTTCTGTTGACAGGCCGATTGCTGGGGCGGCATGATGAACTCTCTGTAGTCCGAGTGAGTCGGACATAACCCACTCTCTTCCTCGACAGGGTGGCATATTCATAAGGGATATACCCACGTAAAAAAAGGTGTAGTCTAGATCAAAGGCAATGACGATAATCGATACCACCGTCCAAACATCTTTCTAAATTGTACACACTAGTTTATAAATATTAGTATATTAATAGTTACTTCCTTATTTCGTAGTAGGACTAAATAGTGAGAATTACCCCGTTTTTCAGATCATGTAAAAATATGTGAAGTTTCTATCGTTATAATGCTTGAACAACTAGTCGTGAACATCTCCTTTGTATATACTCCCTGCTTGAGAATGTTCCAAGTAACTAGCGGAAAAGTTTAAGTCAGATTGTGTGATGAAACGTATGGTTTAGCAATGGTGGAATAGTTTAAGGAAGAAGTTCGTCGACTAGCTTCCGTCCGAAATTTGAAAATCTGTCAACAAGCACCTATTTGTGTTCCGACAGCGGCATTTGAGAGACGGTCTCTCTCTAGGTTTAACGTCATATCATCATAGACTAGAATTGTTGGAACATATATACACATATAAATCTTATATATATTTCGTATCGGATAATTTTCAAAACTATTTCAGTTTGATAAGGGAAAGAAATAAGACCCTTCCACTGCCATGTGTAAGCATGTATGCGTCCACGTATGTGGAGGTGATGTGTAATGTTGTTGCTGTGATGTAAGATTTTGTGTGAGTATATCGCACGAGCAACTCACTCAAGGGCTCCACGCCGAGGGAACAGACCTGGCTTGAGCCGCTGCCGAGTGGGGCCTAATCTGGTACGCTACCACCTATAGAGGTATAAGCTATAAATATGAAGAATGTGACAGCATAAAATATACTAATATACGAAATACATACTTTGTATTTCATTTGTTACGGATTCTCTCAAAAGTATAATTTCGAATGCAGTTTTCCTATTTCACGCTCGAGTTCTGTGACAATGTTTATCAACGTTTCCCGCTGTTTCATATAAACAGGGAATGTGTTTAACTTCTTTTATTATACACGACGATACGATACGGTATTATGGGAATGTTAATATGCTCAAAGGCTATGTTTTGCCACAGTTTGGCTTGATGTTTTGGGACCATGTGCCCATAGTGTTAATAAAGGCCCAAATGTCAGGCGAGCATTAAAGACCACATTTACTTTGAATAGTGTGAATCACAAATTGAGTTATCATTGTTACCAAGTAAATATATGTTAACTATAAAGTATTTGATCATATACAGATAAACAATGGATAGTATGCTATCAAAAATTTTATACAAGTCTTTATTAACGTTCTTAAATAAATACAACCTGCATCTGTGCTTCAAAGACCTAAGTTTTATTTGTTACTAACTAACCCGTGAACTTCGTCCGCATCAAATCGGTTATTACCTGTTTAAATTATATTTTTAAACGTGAAAAATCTTAATAAACCCGATTGTAGCAACATCTACCGTTTTCAATTGGTAATCTGAACTATACAGGGGCTCACTCAAATATATATCCAGTTGGTATGTGAGAAATCTTTAAAAATAAGCGTAAACCTGATCGCAGCATCATCTACCGGGTTCAATTAAAATAAAAAGTAATCTACATAAATGTCTTATAAATTATCTCATTATACGTATAATGAGAGATTAAGTGGTTTTTTTTTACAATACTGTGTAATAATTAACTTTGGGGATGAATGTGTGTGTGTGTTTGTTCTTTAATTGTTTTTATTTTTCCTGTAAGATATCTGAGCCTAGCTTTATTCGGACTGACTTGACAAATCGTTTCCGACTTAGTCATTGAAATATTTATCGTACTTTGTAGTGCATCTATAATCATGGTACTTTGAGTATAAGTATGTTTTATGACAGGATTTGCAAAGAAAGTGGAGTTTCTGATGATAATGGTATACATTATATAGCTGTAAAGAACACCCGATTAGGCCTCCCACGGCAGCGGCTCAAGCCTAGGTTCGATCCCTCGGTAGGGAGCCCTTGAGTGCGTTGCTTGCGCGATACGGTGACACACAAATATACATCACTGCTACAACACTACACGATCACCCCCACACACGTGCACGCCTACACGTTTACACATGAAAGTGGAAGGGTTTACTTTTTTCCCCATATCGAACTGATACACTCTCAATTTTCCGATAATAAACATATGGAGGAGTTGTTGAGGCGTGTATGCTTGGTACACATATACGTTTTATCAACTCATACACATATGAATAGTTAGCTAGGTTAGCTAAGATAGGTCGCGATTTTGCATGCAACAGGCAGCAGCCAAGCCGAGGTGTGCCGTGCACGCTTGAGCTGGTTGCCATAATAAAATCGGCTGAGTGCCTTAAGCGCTCGCCTTAGTAGTCCGGTGAAGCTGTTAAGACCTTGCTGGGTCAATAGCGTAGACATTTCGAAAAAAAAAAGAATCTGTAAAGAAATTATAATTTAATATATTCACAACTATGTATAACACAATAGTCAGCAGTTCGATGAATAATATAATAACAATAATAAAAAAAAATACTATACTTAAAACCTACAATGATTTATCACATCGATACAACTTACATAATTAATAAAAATAAACAATCATGATCATGTAACAATAAATACTGAGGAACATTTAACAAAGAAAAACAAGAATAAATAAAAAGTGAATGAAAATGAATTCATTTATGAAAGTATCGTATGGAAAAAAAAACAAAGTAGCAAATATAATTAAGAATATTGGAATATAATTTACTAAATGTTGCTTGAATAATCATGGATATAAAATGTGCTTAATTGTCATTTTGAATTTAAAATCTCGATGGTATGTCTAATAAAATGTACTTGGATGTGAGCTCATTGTACAAACAGGTCATCATACAATTGGATTGTAGTACGAAATATTATTAATCGATATCGATAATTAATATTGGTATTAAAATTTGGAGACTCTACCAAGGAGGAAAGGTGACATATAATTGTGCAGTAATTTGTGAAGAAATGCTAGAGCATGTTGCTTTCTTCGCGCTTGTAATTCTAGATGAACTAGTTAGAATAAATTTGCTTTGTAAATAAAACACACACATTTGTGTTATTCAGAAGGGTACATAGCTGCAGGCGCGCATCACATGCCGGTTGAAACGTAGAGGTAGCGGCAAATTGTTTTAGAGTGACATTTTGTTCGTAGTGCCCTCAAGCTTCTCAGGCGTGCTTTGAGTGTTGCTCGCCTCCGGGAATAGAAACAAGCTTCTATTTTTCTATCCTCGATGGTTGTTACCATGCAAATTTCGAATGTAAGTCTAATTTTTTAGGTTTTGTTTTCATGAAAACTGGTAAATGTGTCTCTGTAGTTTATATTTTGGTATTTGTAATTTAAAGTTTAACAGCGACTCTAATAGAGATATTATTCAAAATGTATAAACAAATGAAAGTATATAGATAGATATATGTACACTAATATTATAAAGCTGAAGAGTTTGTTTCTTTGAATGCGCTAATCTCAAGAATGATTTGTCTAATTTGTACAATTATTTCAATATTAGATAGCTTATTCACCGAGAAAGACTATATATAGGTCAGTGTTTTTTAAACTTTTTCTTGACACGACCCCTTTAGTATGAAGAAATATTTCGCGACCCTCCTACCCACCGCCCCTTTACCCGCGACTCCCCTACCCGTTTTATGTATTTTATTTTGTGAGAAATATTCATTTTAACATATTTTTTCATTTTCATAATAAGGTTCGGATAAATACGTAATAGTATCGAATATATCGTAAATTTATTACTAATAAAAAAATGCCTTTTGCAACTCCGTTATAGAACTTCGCTTTGCGTCCCCCCTAAAAAGGCTCCGCAACCCACACTTTGAAAAAATATTGTAGGCTTTTCTTATTGCCTCTCTGAGTAGGGTAGGCATTGTTTTTTTAATTTATACTGTGAATTGAGGTTCCGCTTTACATCTTTACAATATTTATCGTCTTTAATCTGTTAGAATATAACTCCGCGACACTAATCACTATGTCGTACAATAAACTAAATGTAATATGCACATCATCACTAAGTGGAGACATAACTCTCTCGAGTGTAAAACAGCGCTGGAGGACTAACCTCCTAAAGCACATATGCTGACTCGAGGCCCATATGTCACACACGTACACTTCACCGTAATTTTTTATCTATTTTTAATCTGTATTTGTGTAATATATATACGCGTTGCAAATAAAGTGGTTTTCTGTAATTAAAAATATTACAAATTAATTAATTACATACATTTGTATAAATAATATATCACATAAGGATCATATTATTAATGAAATCCGTTACTAAGTTTACCATTAATCTATTATCAAAGGTCTTCATGTTGTTTCCATACAACATAAGTTTGATATCGACAAGTTCCCTCCACTTCTTCCCTACCGCCTTAAGCCGACCTGCGGTACTCGAGTGCCATTAGCTTTCTAGTAATCCTTTTTGTTTAAACGCGGCTTACATCCGACCTCAGCCGTACGCTTCAAAGGTCAACAGCGTCTACACGGCTTACAGAATAATGTACATTTGTAATTATATATTTTCTACTTTGTGTTAATGACTGTTAAATGTTTTTTTTTTTTTACTTTCGCGTTTTTATCTAAGTAACATAAGTCTAATTCGCACGGCTAAATCCTAATGGTGCCTTCTTATACCTTACACCGAAGGGAACAAGAACTGCCGACTAGCGCTGATACTGCTTCCACGACAGCGATCTGCGAGATCAAGATGGTAGACCCTTCAAAGGGGAGTAAATGTTAGAACTCTCCTGATGAACTGTGAGATCTGAATCGGCACAATGCACCTCCACCACATGGGCCTGTGCAGTTAAAACATAAGTTTATAGGTGCCTAGTAACATGGAACCTGACCTTCCATATCACTGGTTCGGCGGATTTTAGACAGTAGACATTGGCCAAGCCGCCGTGGGTGTCCCGGAGCTTGCTCGCGCTAACGTGCTACCTCTCTAGTACGGCGTACGACTTATCGTGGAGTTTTTAGTAGGTAGGGGTCGTTGGTGAATGTCTCGTATAGGATTTTTCTTCAAATATAGGTCTAGTAATATAAATGGAACTGGAAATCTGAATAAAATAGTTTTTCTGGTGATAATGGATCTTTGGTAGTATCCTTGTATATTGACCGTATATTTGAGGCTTAAATCCCGGAATAAGCCAGAGCCTAATCGAAGTAAAACATAGTGATAGAACTATTTTGCGGCTGTCTTTTTTGGAATTTTTTAATACTTGCATAGCATTCTATTATTATAAGTTGAAATTCTGTCGCCAAGCACTCATAAGTATGATCTTGCAGCTACATTTGTGAGTCAGCTTTCAAGATTTAGCACCATACTCATAAGACCATAACATTATTTAAGATCAAATGAGTTTGTATCCTAATGTTCAAACCTATAAGGTTAGAAAAGAGAACAATATTTCAATTTTCATTATTGAAGTATCTCGTTGAAACAAACAAGAAAAGAACCCACGCTGATACTGCTAGCGATATTCTTACGAAGCCATATACTGTACTTGTAATTAAAGGGAGGGATAATAAAAATATCCGAGTCTGTGACAAAGGTCTGAAACAAGGAAAAAATCGCCTCATTTCTTGTTTGTCGTGGTCCATTAATTTCCTTGCAAACATTGTATCCCAAAGCTTCTCAACGTTCTATATCGTTCCCTGTACCTTTATTTTTTTATGAATCGCCGAATCAGAGAACATCCTAAGGTCGATAGTCTTCAACCAGAACTTTTCAGTGTTTGCAATTAATGTGACCTGTAAATGTCTTACAACTTTCCAATCGCATTTTTCAGAAAGAAAGCACGACTTAATCATGTTGTGACATTTTCATTTATTGTCAACCAATAGTACTAGTAATTTTATTAAAATTAACAGAATTATTATTATTAGCCGAGGCAAAATGTGGTCACTAATGATAAGTTACAATATTCCTGTAGATTGTAATTAATTAATTATAATTGTAAAATAATAAATTGTTCACTTTATGTATAAAAGGGCTATGTAATTTCCTTTGAGAACCGTTGATCTACATGACATGGATGTTGACAATTTCGTTTAATGTAATTACATCCTTATGGATTTTTTTTCAGTATAAAGCTATCTATGTTAATTAATCTACGGTTCCGTATATATATGTTCTTCTGTAAGAGTTTGGATAAAAATAATTTCTATAGAAGGGCTCAATTTTAACGTTTTAAAAATATTTTCATTTAGTTCGTAAGTATGTGGGAATTTAACTAAATTACATTTAAAAGCTTCCATCACCCAGCTAGCCCACTCTTAAAATAAGCGTAGTTACCGTTTTAAACAATATAGTTATTTAATAATAGGAGACTTTGATGGTTTGTTTATATATTATTAACGGATTTTACTAAATTTTCTTTACAGGAAGTTTGTACCAATTATAATTCTTTTAACAATCATAAAATATATTTAAAAATAAAATAATACGATGAAATTAATAATAATGTCTATTAATCGCATACAGAGACTCAAACAAGTTAATTCGATTTTACTTGTTTATAAAACACATTTAAAAACAATCCATACAAATCTATGTTAGACACCACGTATTTGTCGGCCGGTGGGTCAGCGAAACCATTAACATTCTGTAAATACTGTGACTATTCATCCGAGTAGAGCTCCGCTCCACAACAACGTTCATATAGAAGTGCGCCTTTTTTTTTAACGTGGGGGAGAAGGTGGGTTATGTCCGACTCGCACGGACTAAAACCCCACGGTGTACCGACCGACCGTAGTGTTGGGGCGGCAAGGGATCGTTCTAAGCTATTCCCCTTAGATAGCCGCCCCAACGGTCCGCCCCAACGGTCCGCTCGGCAGAAGGTGGTCGCCGGGCTCCTACCTATAGAGGCAGCTGGGTACACACCAGCTGCCTCCCCTCGTCCGCCGGACCTGTGCAATGAGGGGATGAGCCCCCCGACTACATCCCCTCAGGTCCGGCTACGTTGGCAGGAGTTGGGCGAAGGGCCTCCTCCTCCTGCCGGTTCTCCGTTGGCGAAGACGGCCACTGAGGGGGTCCGCCTCGCGGGCCCTCTCCGACGCCTCCTTTTACGAGATGACTTCCTCGCAAAAGGAGGCCACTACTCGCCACGCCTGCTCGCTGCCGAGCATGGCCGAGACCACGCCACCGGAGGCTTCCCACTACGTTTCCTCGCCGCCGTGAATTCGTATACGGTGGCGAAAACTCCTGCCTCCAGCTCCCAAGGAAGGAAGCCGGCGAGGGTGAAAGCCGCCGCCGAGGACACCGTCCGGTACGCCCGGATCGCCCTCAGCACCACCGTGCGCTGCGCATTGCGAAGCGCGCGCACGTTGGCGGCACCGAGGGCGTCTGTTCAGACCGGTGCCCCGTAAGCGGCCATCGCCCGCACGACTCCCATGTACAATCGCCGGCACATATAGAAGTGCGCCTAGATTGACGGTATCTTTCCTTTTATATGTCAAACTGTGGAAGTCAAAGCAATTATTATAGATAATATTAAATAGCAGATTGTTATTTAAGTGATACACCATCTATATAATCGTTCTTATTTATGCATCTAAATTATGTATCTCTAATACGGTGGATCTAGTAATGTTCCGGTGGCGTTCGAGCTGCTCGCGATGCCTGGGATAAAAATTGAAGCCTGGCGAGGGAAGACCGGCCCCGCTCAATGTCACAGGTGCTAGAAATTCTGGCACAGTTCACACCATTGCCATCGGAGACAAGCATGCGTCATGTGCGGAGGGCCTCATTTTGTGGCCAACTGCGATCGCGCCAGAGACGCGCTGGCGACGTGTGTGAACTGGCGGGGGGCCGCACCCGGCCAACCACTCTCAGTGCCCTATTCGTCGGAGAGAAGCATGGAACAAAAAGGCAGGCACGCTCGCCCTCACGGGCCGCAAAGAGCAAGCGCTGCCCGAGCAGAACGCCGTAGTTGAGGTGGTATCAGCGTCTTTAATGGCGCCGGCAAATAACCCGGCGGAACGCAAGAGCAAAGCGAGACCGGGCACCAAAACAGCGACGACAAAAGCAAAAAAGCAAACAAAGAAATCCAGGAGTGAAACAGAAACCAAGACAGAAAACAAAGAAGGCAATGTCCAAGCAATCATCTGGACTAATCGATGAACTGAGAATGAGGACAATCATAACCGAACAAGGGGCCCTAGGTTTCCTCAAAGAACTGATCAGAAGTCCCAAGAAACAAGGCAGCTCCAATGGATAACACACCGATATCAGTTGTTCAAATAATATGTTGCACCAATTCATCCCGTACGTAGAATATCGGTCCTTCTATGCGCTGGGAGTACTGGTCAATGTTTCCGGCCGAAACACCAGATTTTTTGCCGCCTATAGACCCCCCGGCGCAACAACGGACACACTTCTAGCGGACCTTGAAGCCCTACTAGTACTATCGCCTGACCCAGTGGTCGTAGCCGGTGACTTCAATCTCAAACATCGAGCATGGAACTTGACTAGGAGCACGGTACTAGGACGACGCGTACTTAAGCATGCAGAAGACTCGAACTACGAGATTATCGGCCCAGATACACCCACGCACCACTGTGGAAGCGGTGTACACGAAGTCCTCGATATCTGCCTCTATAAAGGGCTGACAATCCCGGTACAAACAGTACTACCAGGTACAAACAGTACTACCAGATCTCCCCTCCGACCATAGGCCAGTTCACTTACTGATTCATGCAACTCCGGCGAGAGTCAGCCGCCCCGTCCCCCGCAGAGAAGTGTGCTGGGGAAGATTCAGAGACGAACTTTGAAGTCAATACTCCCACACGGCCGATGACATCGGGAGAAGACGTCGAAAACCTAACCGAAGACTTAACAAGGTGCTTCCACAACGCCTGCTTCCACAACGCCTTAGAATAGTCCTCGAGTGCTAAACCGGTTGACAGCGGTAGGCGACCACTGTTGCCACGGCATATTAGAGAACTAATTGAGCAAAAAAGAAGACTTCGTATACAATGGCAGAATACCCGTTGCCCGAGCTTGAAAACTCGCCTCAACTCTGTGACGCGCATTAAGCTTGCACTAGATGACCATGCAGCCGACGCATGGGATGCACACATTGAGAGCATAGGGAATAACCCCCCCCCCCTCGATACACAAATTGTGTCGCAACCTGTCCTCGGAACCACGAAAAACACACCTTCTCGTGGATGACGACGGCCATCCTGAGATTTACTGCAGAGGATAGAGTAGAAATCTTCGCTAAGCATTTAGCCAAGCAATTCACGCCCAATCCCATTCGAGACCTTGAACATTACACTGAGATCACTCAATTCATGATGGCCCATAGTGCAGAATGCACAGCGAACACTAACGATAACCTCTTCGTCACCCCGCACGCTGTACAACGAGTGATTAAAACATTAAAGCCTAAGAAAGCCCCGGGACCCGACGGGATTACAAACTCAATGTTGAGACACGCGCCACCCAAAACCGTCGCGGCTCTGACTCGTCTCTTCAACGGGATCTTCAGGGCAGGCCACTTCCCCAGCAAGTGGAAGCTGGGTACAGTGGTGATGATCTTGAAACAGAACAAGAGCTCCAAACAACCAAACAGCTATAGGCCGATAACGCTGCTCAGTACGATGTCAAAAGTTTTTGAAAGGCTCCTACTGGGCATGCTGAAACCCCACATAGAACAGACATCAGCAATATGGGTCCCGAGAGGGGCACTTAACGACCCTACAGCTCTTAAGGGTGATTCATACCCTAGTAGAATGCCATAATCGGAAGGAGTATGCCGCCTTAGTCCTATTAGATACCGAAAAGGCCTTCGACAGGGTATGGCACGAAGGATTGCTATATAAGTTAGCAACAGCGACCACCACCCCCGCACGCCTACAGACTATTGAAATCCTTTCTGGACCACAGAAAAATACAAGTAAGGATCGATCAACAGATATCCAGAGAAGTAACGGTGCGAGCAGGAGTGCCACAAGGCAGCTGCCTCTCGCCGCTATTATATGCCCTGTATACAAATGACATACCTGTAGTCGGCAAGGCAAAACTCGCCTTGTTTGCCGACAACACGGCGTACTGGGCAACGTCGTTAAACAGAAAAAGAGCAGCCGAATTACTACAACCGACCCTAGATATTATCCCGAGCTGGCTAAATAAATGGCGGTTATTAGTCAACGTACAGAAAACCCAAGCTTTTCAACCCAGATTTACTAACAAACCAGTGCCCCCCCCCCTGAAACTACAAGGACAGACTCTTGAATGGAGGAACGAGGTAAAATACCTCGGAA
>JACEII010000097.1:1050251-1065434 GCA_014332785.1 Antheraea mylitta
TCACATAGTACATAGGTAGAGCAATCACATCACATAGTACATAGGTACAGCAATCACATAGTATATAGGTACAGCAATCACATAGTACATAGATACAGCAATCACATAATACATAGGTACAGCAATCACATAGTACATAGATACAGCAATCACATAGGTACAGCAATCACATAGTACATAGGTACAGCAATCACATAGTACATAGGTACAGCAATCACCACAACAGTAACCAAGTAGTAATCATAAAAGTTCATCATACCTGCAAAACAACCGTGAAGGGATGGATGTATACAGTAATACCACTAAGTGCGGCATCCGTCGATGAAGCATGACGTCACTTCGCTCCGTGAGAAATAAAATTTTGTTTTCCTTCCCGGGATCTGTAGCTTTCCCATCACTCGACATTCGCCCCCACACAAATCGCATCATGTTGTTAATACCACAAAGTTTGACATCCATTGGTAAATTTGATGCGGTTTCTTTTCGCGAAACAATATTTTTGTCTATACCTCTATCTAGTCTATACCTATAGGTAGTCCCATCAAGTAATACGACAAAGTTCAGTGTAGGTAGTCCCATCAAGTAATACCACAAAGTTGGACATCCATTGTTGGAACTTGACGTAGTTTCGTTCCGTGAAAAAAAAAAAGAAGATTTTTCCATACCCGCGACCTGTAGTCTTTCTCATTAATAATACCATAAAGTTTGACATTCATTGACAGAACTTTTGTCCTTCCAATGATTTGTACGATTCTTCATAACTCGACATTTGATGGCCTTATTCTTGAATTATATCGAACGTCTAGGTGATTATCTCCTTCATCCCACATCTGATATGTTAGACACCACGTATTTGTCAGCCGGTCGTTCAGCGAAACCATTAACATTCTGTAAATACTGTGACTATTTATCCGAGCAGAACTCCGCCCCACAACAACGTTCACATAGAAGTGCGCCTAGATTGACGGTATCTTTCCTTTTATATGCCAAACTGTGGAAGTCAAAGCAATTACTATAGATGATATTAAATAGCAGATTGTTATTTAAGTGATACACCATCTATATAATCGTTCTTATTTTTATGCATCTAAATTATGTATCTCTAATACGGTGGATCTAGTAATGTTCCGGGGCGTTGTAGTCACGCTTCTCGGGTGTATCATAGCGGTACCGGACGTAGTTATTTAACACCTATTACATCAAATAACATATATCAGCTATTTGTTATCTCAGTATCTACAAATTCAGCCGACATTCAGTTGTTTTGATCTTGTTTAAAATTGCATTGTTTATTATAACTTCTTCATTAATTGAATCCTTAATATTTTATACTTTTTAATATACATTGACAAATAAATAACTCCGAAATTAAAGAGATCAGACCTCTGTCTGTAAACTCAACAATTCCAATAATCCAGAGTCAGCTAATCCCGACCTTACCCTTAATTTCCGTCCCTAGAGTAAATTCGCACTATCCATTATAAATAGAGCCGTGACCTTACGAATAGTGGACCCTTCATCGCCTAAAATGCAAAGCGATTAACAGACGTGAAGCTTCAAGTTGTACTGGTTGTTTACAAACATTAACAGCACCTGTTTCCATGCTTACATATGCGCGAGTTTATTTCAATTCAAACGGAATATTCAGCCGTTATTATCGTTAGAGAATGGACATGTGTTAAATTTATGTGATTAGGTTTCGGCTTATATAAAACTAGTGTTCAAATTCAGTTTTTTTTTTTTAGACTGGTACGACAAAATGACTATACCGTACCTGATGGAAAGTACAGTACAGTTCACAAATAATGGCGATTATCGCTGTTAAATAATAAGGACCCCGTGTCATAGGAGAAAGGGAACCCATTGGCTGGGAGGCTATTCCATATCTTGAGTACGACAAAGATTTTCGAAAGAATTTTCGAACTTCTTCGTTCTTCGAGACAAGTACCAGCCTGTATAGTTCTGTAGTGGAAAGGAGAAGATGGGATGAGATCAAACAACTCTTAAAATTAATTATATTACGAATTAATAAACAAGTTATCACTTAAATATCAGCCTAAATTATTAGACAAACAATAAAATAATAAAATACCATTAGATATGTGAATTAATAAAGCAGGAGTGTTTTCTGGGTATTACCCGCGGATATCGGACTATATCATATGAGGCGGCTTGTGTACTAGCTGGATCCATCCCATGGGTACTGATAGCACACGCCCAAGCGGAACTGTACCGCTGGCGCAGCGATAGATGCGCGCGCGGCAGCAGAATCACGCCAAAAGAGAGAAATGCGCAGAGAGCAGTACACCATGAGGCCTTCAAGTCTGGAAGATCGCATTAGCCTCGCCTACTGCAGCTCGTAGGACAATTGAAGCCATTCGTCCCGTTCTTTCCCAATGGGTGAGCAAGGAATTTGGTACCCTCAGATACAGGCTGGTGCAAGTACTTTTGGGCCACGGGTGTTTTGGCCGATATCTGCACGTCGTGGCCAGAAAGGAGCCAACACCGGAGTGTCACCACTGTGGGGACAGCCTGGATACGGCTCAACACACTTTGGAGCTTTGCCCAGCATGGACTGCTGAAAGAAGTGAGTTGGTGGAGATCTCTCGCTCTCGTCTGTAGTGCGGGCCATGGTGAGCAACGAGGAATCGTGGAGTGCAGTGGTCTCATTCTGTGAGTCGGTCATGCTCCAGAAGGAGAACGCCGAGAGAATCAGAGAGAGGGATCCCAAGGCACCAGAGGCCAGACGTGGTCGTTATGGTGCTGGGCGTGAGAGACGTAGAGGAGGTGGTAGTTTCCACCAGAGGCCGTGTAAGTAGGCAAGACCAGGGGTTAGGCGGGCGTAGGGTTGTGTAGGTAGGTCGGATGGTTAGGGTGGGGCATTGAGGGGGGGGTGCTGGATAGGTATCCTCTGGCTTGCCTACCTACTTTGTGGGTAGACAAGTCTAGGAATTGGTGGGCGTAGGGACTGTGTCAGGTAGGGTAGGGCTAGGATCGTGGGAAAAGGGGGGAGGGGTGCGAAGGGTAGCTTAGGCCGGAGGTGACTCGGGGTGGCTCGGGCGGAGGAGGAGTAAACCTTGTTAAAAAAATCAATCGTGGGGCGGCGGCGGAGCGGGTAACCTCTCCGCTGTCGACCGAGCCCAGAAGGAAAGGGTCGGGGGGCCTGGACCCCCATTGCAAGGGTTCGGGTGGCTGGGAGGCAGTCTCGTAACCGGGCTGCCTCAGCCGGGTGTGGCGTGGGAAACGCCTGCCACCGGGGGTATTGCGGAGCTTGCTCACGCTACCCCGTGACACTTCCATAGTGCGGCATTGGTTGCCGTGGAGTTTTAGCCGGTTAGAGTCGCCGTAAGGCCTTGCCCGTACGTGACTCGCACGTTCGGGTGGGCGGTTCACGACAGGCTCTCCCCCGGGAGCCTGTGGCCAGTCCATGATGGATTTCTCCACGTTAAAAAAAAAGGAATGTTTTCTGGGTACTTTGTCGTTTTTCGCAGTATAACCTAACCTAACCAAACCGAGACGAAACGGTATTGTTTTAACATAAAATTCATCAAGTTGGTCATATACAAAATTACCAATGATTTTTCGGAAGTGACACATAACCTCAAAACTTTCATGATTGTCAGTAACTATGACTTTCCGCGGGGAGGAGAGATCATCTCTTTCGCCCGCAGCTCCCGCTCCCGCAAACTTTATATCATCATCATCATTACCCTTATCCCATTTAAGTAGGGTCGGCACAACATGTTTTCTTTTTTCATTCTCTCCTGTCAGATGTAGTAGTGAGCTCGAGGCTCCTACATTTGGTGACCCCGATGACGTAACGTACCTAAAGTGGTGACAGCGGTGCGTTGCGGGACACCTACATTTGGTGAGTCTGTGTATACTCGCGCCTCAGAGCCTCATCAACACCGGCAACTCTGGCGTAAAGATGCCGAGACTCCTGCATTTGGTGACCCCGACGTACACACGTATATATATAATATTCATCCCACTTTATCAAACAACTCAAGCAACAATAACAACTTTTATTGTACCTAAATTAAAATAACTTAAAATGTTATTACAGGGTTAAGTAGTAAAACACAATTATGATAAAAAAAATGCGAGCTGTTATAGAACCTTTGGTGGAAGTGAAATGTCGAATTTATATTGCACAGTTAATGTACATAAACGGTTAATTAAGACAGGAAATAAATATGGCATAATAAAAAAAAAATATTCAGTTTTTTTTTTAAGAAAAAGACAGTTGTTAAACTATTCAAAATTAGTAAACATATCATGGCGACGCATGACGTGGTGACACTTCCCCACGCCAATAGTCGATCTGACCCACAGCTTTATTTTGTTGACATCAAAAATGGAAGATATCTTACAACTTGCTCATATGAATATGTACCTTCCATGACACAGTAAAAACCTTTTCGTGAAAACGAAATCGCAAGCATCAACTAGTTCAAAAAATAATATATTACATGACCGCTCAATTTTTTGTCGAAACCGCCTCGTACTTCATTTTGGCTATTGCATGTCAACTGTCAGTTTTTATTTACCCGACGAAGGATAACACAACCTTTTACCAAGCGTGCCTTTATACTTGTATATTTTAACGTCACTTTCACAGAGGCGTATCAAGGTAAAAAAACTACAAAGCTGAACAACCGGACTGTTAATTCTTTCTTTTTCATAAAAAAAAGAAACAATATAATCCTTATTCAAACGCATATACGAAATATGTTATTTTAGAGATGAAAAGCGAGTCTCTATTCAACAAATGTTTATTTATTCACATTAATATATATTTGACCTATTGTTCGGGAAGGTGGTAGAGCCACGCTGAAGCCTTTATTGCTTTAGAAAGGAATGGGTCGGTCGGCTCCCCGGGCTAATTCTGCCCGACCCACAGAAAACCGATGGAAAGTAACAGTGATTGCATTGTTGCGTTTTGTTCGGTCACTAAGATCGCCGGAGGCCTGCCTCCCTTCCTTTCTCCTCTCCTCTCCCCCATTTCCTATAAAAACAGGCTGGCAATACACTTGCGACTCTCTTAGTGTTGCTAGTGTCTAAGGACGGTGGTGATCACTTAACATCAGGTGACTCGCCTGCCTCAGGTGATTCGTTTGCCTACTATGGTATAAAATAGCACTTTTGATCTGGATAAAAGGTACAAAATTTCATAATGGTTGGACGAGTACTTTAGGAAGCGTAACAAACAGGCAAACTTATATTCGCATTTATAATATTAGGTAGGATGTTATATAACCTGAATACGGTTTTGCATCCGACTGTATACAATATTAGTTGTTATCTGTTGTAAAACACAAAATAACTCAAAAAAAAATTTAATTACCATCACCGCGGTTACTTTAACAGATTTCGTATAAAATATGGCGATTGCGTAGGAAAGCAACAAGGTGACTGAGCTGCGCGGCACGTTGACTTACTGACGTAAATACTTAATGGGCGAACTTTCTCGATCGTTTTTGACTCTCGTCCTCAGCCTTTAGTACCCTGAGATGCACCGAACTCTCCACCTTCGCTTTTATGTCATTCTCGTTTATCATACTTGAAATAGTAATTACTTTATTGCTAAGGGCTTTATCGTGACATTTGAACGCGTATGTCCTTTCTCAATAAATAGACTAAAAATAATTCCTCAAATCGGAAGATGATATAGTAAAAGAATTTAAATTTCTAGTACTTGAAATCAAATTTTAAATTGAACAGGATTTTGTATGAAGGGTATCATCTTGGTGAAAACCCTAGAATAGTGGCGAGGTGGTATTTATCAATGACTAACACCTGATAAACCCGTTACGAAAAACCTTTTGTTTTTTTTTTTTGCATTTGATAGTCTGCCAATGTATACCCAACAGGCTAGAAACTTACTAGAGTTATGGTAAGGACATTGTTTCTGCTTTGTATAATACTTACCACGAGATAAATTACGGTTAATTTACTGTGCCAATATAAAAAAAATCCTATCATTTCTCTAGATAACCAGAGTAGGTCATGCAGAACTTTATCGATCTCCAGCCTCTAAAGCTTTAGGGGTTGGAACGGTGATGGACCACTGACAAAAACAACAGTACAAACCTTAAATCATCGACGTGTAGGCTTACATACCTAGTAATATTTTATCGCTTGCATTTTGGAGAGTATTCATAACATTTACACAAGGTAATTTGACCGTCTCCGAACTATCGTACGATCCTCCATCCAATCCCCGTCGATATTTCATGTTTTTTTTTTCGTTATGACTACGCTATTGTCCAATCAAGGTCTTAACAGCTTCACCAAACTACTAAGGCGAGCGCTTAAGGCACTCAGGCGATTTTATTTTGGCAGCCAGCTCAAGGGTGCACGGCACACCTCGGCTTGGCTGTTGTCAGTTGCATGCAAAATCGCGACCTATCTTAGCTAACCTAGTTAACAATTCATATATGTATGAGTTGTTGAAACGTATATGTGTACCAAGCATACACGCCTCAACAACTCCTCCATATATTTATTATCGGAAAATTGAGAATTTTTCAGTTCGATAAGGAAAAAAAGTAAACCCCTCCACTTTCATGTGTAAGCGTGTAGGGCGGGGTGTAGGGCTCCCTACCGAGGGATCGAACCTAGGCTTGAGCCGCTGCCGTGGGAGGCCTAATCGGGTGTGCGGGAGCGAAATAAACCCACAAACCACGGCGGCGTGATCTGTGGATACGCGGGCGTGGGCGTGAACACGCTCTGTTTCGAGGGACAGGCTGGTACTGATCGGTCGCTGACGTGATTGAATCAGGAGGGTCGGTAAAAATGTGTCGCGGACGTCTTTTATAACGCGCAGCGTTAGGTACGGATTCATAGTTCGCGGCGGATATCACTAACGGACTGGGATGATTCGCGGCTTTTTCAAAATAACTAATCGTAAGGATATTTCATGTATCCGCACGAAGTGCTCTGTATCTTTATTCTTTATGCAAACCGCAATAGATTGAAATACTCTGCCTTTGTCTATTTTTCCTGAAGTTGTAAAATGCAACGGTCTGCAAAAGAAGAGTGAATAAGTTTTTATTGAGTTACCTCGTCGTTACATCTACTCTTTCTCTACGTTACCCTTTCGCCTGACTTTCCATTCAGTGTGATTACGGCAAAACGTTGCACAGTATATTAGCGAATAAGCACTTAGAAGTTGTACATTTTGCTCGGTTCACATTTTTGAGTCAGTACGATTAAGGTGATCTGCTTACCTTATGCCACGTTCTTATAGTGTTTCAGATACCCTTATGGTTATACGTAATATAATTATAAAAAAAAGAAGAAATTCTACGATTATTGTAGTTCTTATCCACGATAAACCTTTATTACGTGTCGTATTAATTCAGTGATTCCTCGAATCCTCTTTTAGCCAACTAAGCTAGAACTAACTTTCCTTGTTCGTCGAAGTGGAATGAATCTTTTAGATATACGTATCAGGGAGATTGCTTACTTTTATCAGATACATTAATTATTTTTTTTTTTAATTTTATATCAAAGGAGGCAAACGAACTGGTGGGTGACGTGATGTTAAGTGATCACCACCGTCCATAGACACTAGCGACATCAGGGACGTCGCAAGTGCATTGCCAGCCTGTACATGGGAGAAGGCGGGGAGGAAAGGGAAAGAAGGAAAGAGGAAGGGACGTGGACCTCCGGCTCTCTCACTGACCGAACGAAACACAACAATGCAAGCACTGTTATTTCACGACGGTTATCTATGAGAGGGGTGGTACTATCCCGTAGGAGCCGATCCATTCATGCTGAAACCAAAAATAGCTTCAGCGGGGCTCTACCACCTACAGTATTTTTTCCCGTTTATTGTTTCCCGATTTCACATCGGACTACTAAACTAGGCAGATATTAATTCACTTGACACATAGTGATAAAGGCTGCGGACAGAAGTGAAAACTCAAAACAACAAGCACAATCTTATAGGTGATACAGCCACGCTGAAGCTATTATTGATTTCGACATGAATGGGTCGGTTGGCCCGGGGCAATACCACCCTCTTACTGAAAACCGACGTAAAATAACAGTGCTTGCATTGTTGCGTTTTGTTTGGTACAGTGAGAGCTTTTTGGGACGTGTTCTATGTAATATTATGATAAAATTTAACACTGACTTTGCAACCGAAACTTTTAATATCCACTTTTTTTGTCAAGGAAAATATATATAAAAATATCTGACATCGAATATGTCGCTGTTTTCAAAAAGGCCAGAAACAATTTTTATGGCGAGCACGCTACACCACCACCCTACGGAGTAAAGAAACCCCGTATATAAAAATTTACAAAGCATAGCATTATACATATATTTACATTACGTATAAAAAAGTAAAGCATACAGAAATAAAGACAAAGTTATAAAGAATTGATATAAAACACCATGTTACAAACAAATCTTATAAATATTATAATACACCTAAATTAGTTACGATAGCAATAATACAACTATATACATAAAAGTTTTGTACAAATCTAGCATCAATTTAAATTTAACACGACGTCCAGATCGAGTAACGTAGAGTGAGGGTAGATTGTCTATAGGTGGCTTGAGGAGTGGAGGAACAGATGTGACCGGTGAAGATGGTGGAAATAAGGGTTGAGGAGTAACTCCCGAGAAGAAAGCAGGTTTTACGCGATCGATACTGACTACCACTTCCTTACCCTTGATGCCCAAAGTGAGCGTTTTGCCGTCACTTGACTGTTCAAGAACCTGATATGGTCCAGTATAAGGCATATACATGCGTAGCTGTGGACATGTCCTTGAATAAGAACGACTTTTGATTATCATGGTGAGATGCCGGTACTGGTCGAATGTTCGACATATGTTTACGCATCCTAACGACCAAATCAGCTGGATCTTCACCGATACTAGAGTTCTGTGGTGCAACAATTAATTCTCCTGGGAGTCGCAGTATTTCAACGTACATGAACTCAGCGGCTGTACACTTGAGGTTCTCTTTAAAAGTGGAGTGTATGCCTAGAAGTACAAAAGTTAGAGCGTTCAGCCAGGACTGTTCATGGCACATTAAAGAGACCTTAAGTTGCCTATGTACGCGCTCTATCATACCGTTTGCCTGTGGGTGATATGCGGTTGTCCTTCGTCGTGTAGCGGCAAAAGTGATGAGGAGTCTGCGCAATAAGTCAGACTCAAATTCAGTACCCTGGTCGGTCGTGATACAGAGTGGTATGACAAATCTAGAGATCTATTCTCTAGTAAAAGTCTCTACCACTTCTTCTGCGGTTATAGAATGCATTGGCCATACTTCTGGCCACCTCGTTACCCTGTCTATTGCAGTTAAGCAATAGCGATAACTATTGCAAAGAGGTAATGGTCCTATGATATCCATATGGACATGGAGGAATCGACCAAATGGGGTTTTAAAATTACTGACGGGAGCGGTATTACGCCTGGAAACTTTACTGCGTTGGCAGGCAGGACACGCTCGCGACCACTCGCGACATTCCTTATTAACTGATGTCCAAACATACCGCTCAGTGACAAGGCTGGTGGTAGCTCGTGTGCCGGGATGGCTCAAATTATGCAACTTATTGAAGACAACCCGCCGCAGTTCTGGAGTCACATACGGACGCGGCCTATCTATGGAAATATCACAAAATAGAGAAACGCCAGTACTAGGAATATTAATTTTGGTAACTTTAAGGCTTGAACCGTCTTTCAACAATTTTTGAAGTTCTTCATCAGTGCCTTGAGAACGTGCTAATGTTTCATATTCTTGCTCTAATGAAATTGCCTCAATTCGTGACATGGCATCAGCAATAAGATTTTCAGAACCTTTAATGTACTGAATGTCAGTTGTGAATTGTCTGATGAAAAACAATTGGTTCAGCTGTGCAGGAGGAAGCTTGTCTCGTCTTTGTACAAAAGCGTATAACAGAGGTTTGTGATCAGTGAAAATGGTTGCATTGCTAACTTCTAAAATATAACGATAATATTGTACACTTTCGTATATTGCTAATAGCTCTCGGTAATAAGCAGGCCACTGTGATTGTTTGAAAGTCAATTTTTTACTGAAAAAAGCTAAAGGATACCATTGACCATTGGCTTGTTGTTGCAAACACGATCCCACGTGAATTCTGGAAGCATCTATGAACAGACCGAGAGGTGCAACGTTAATTGGATGTTGAAGTAAAGTTGCCTTTGAAAGACTAGTTTTACAGGTTTCAAAATGCTCCAACAGCTTAGGCGTCCATAAAAATGGTTTTGTGCCTTTACTGCTGCGATTACTGCATCAATGAGGGTGCTTGAAACTGTGCAGCATGAGGTATGAAACAGCGTTAAAAATTTAACATATCGAGAAAACGTCGGACTCCACTAATAGTTTTAGGCGGTGAATAATTCAGTAAAGCTTGTACTCGATCCTGAGGAGGGCGAGTTCCTTCTGAGTTAATGGTTTAACCTAGAAAAACTACTTCTTGGGCACCAAACACACACTTTGATGCGTTCACTATGACGCCATAATCTTGTAGGCGTTTGAACAAGATTCTGAGATGGTCTTTGTGCAGAGATTCGTTCTCAGAAAATATGAGGATATCATCCACGTACGGAAAAACAAAATCCAATCCCCGTGTGACCTCATCAATAAATCTTTGGAACATTTGTCCAGCATTGCGTAAACCAAAGGTCATATAGGGGAATTCGAAGAGGCCAAATGGTGTAACAATGGTGGTCTTCGGGATACCCTCGTGGTATACTAGAATCTGATCGTACGCCTTTACCAGGTCGATGGTACTGAAAATTTTCGAACCTGCTAGATTGTGGCTGAAATCGTTCATATGTCGGACAGGATAACGGTCAGGTATGGTTCGCGCATTTGATGCGCGATAATCGCCGCAAGGTTGCCAAGATAAGTCTTTCTTGATCGTCATATGAAGCGGAGAGGACCTAGCACTTTGAGACGGGCGTGTAATGCCGTTCCGTAACATGCTTTCAAATTCGCTCATGGCAGCAGAAAGTTCCTGAGGAGCTAACCGACGAGGACGACATGATACTGGAGGCCCATCTGTAGTCCAGATATGGTGGACTGTGTTGTGCTCATGAAAGCGAGGAAGACCGGGAGGTCGGAAAATGTCTGAGAATTTGGCAAGCACTTGTGCAAATGCAGAATCCGAGGGACCTATTGCCTTAACGCTAGAATGCTCAATAAAAGCTGTGGATGCGTTTGCTGACAGACCAGTTTTACCATCCTCTATCCTCTTGTTGTGACAGTTTGCCAAAGGTGGTAATGTGCCAAGAAATCTGCGCCATTAATGGCAGTACTGACATCTGCGACTACAAATTCCCAACTAAAATCACGCCATAGTCCCAAGTCCATTCGGAGAGTGACGGTGCCAAAAGTTCTAATTGAGCTGCCGTTAGTGGCACTGAGCTCCCAGTTAGAGGGGTATCTTTTTCTCGTAACCAGCTATAAGGGAAACAGCATAGATCAGACCCCGAATCGACAAGGAACCTATGTTTCGTAAACCTATCCGTTACAAACAAACGGCGGTTCTTATGGTCTAATGAACAGCAATCAGTGCCTGCCGTTACTGATTGCTACTTGAGTTTTTCCTCAGTCCAATTACAAGGAGGGGTACATTTCTTGGCTTTCCTACTAAATTTATTGTGATACCAACATCGTAGCGCAGGTGTATGGCTCCGTTTTCTGCTGGTCAAAACAGAGCGGCTACGGGATACACGGTGCTGTTGATTTTTTAATGATGCCACTTCATGAGTAAGTTGCTGCACCATCTCTTTAAGCGAAGCCAATTCCATTGCTGTTGAGTCCATGTTATAGACGGTTGATGGTTCAGGAGACATCTGGTTGTGATTGTAGTAGACACCAAGATCTTATTATAAATGTTTCAGTATAATGACACTATGTTACCAAGCTGAGATACAGCCCTCGTTCGTTTCCATCGTTGAGTGGTTGTGAGTTATTTCTACTGCACGTTCAGTAAAGGAAAGATCTCACCGTTGTATTTGAAGTGGATAAGTCACGGGTCATGCAGGGGTCCTGTCCTCTGCGTAGTTGGCCGTCATGAAATCCGTCGGTGTAATGTCAAGTCACCGTTGTCTAGGGCCTCGACGTTCGGTTGTGAATATTGTGATTGATCTTTAATGTTTGAGCGTCAATCACAGGCATCGGAGGTTACCAATTTTGGGGCGTGTTCAATGTATTATTATGATAAAATCAAACACTGACTTTGCAACCGAAACTTTTAATATCCACTTCTCTTGTCGAGGAAAATATATATAAAAATATCTGACATCGAATATGTCGCTGTTTTCAAAAAGGCCAGAGACAATTTTTATGGCCAGTACGCTACAAGCTCCGGAAGAGGGCACCCCAAAACCCCAATCCCCCCTTACATATTCCCCTTCCCCCAAAGACAGGCTTATAATGCATTAGCGACTCTCCTGATATTGCAAGAGTATGGATAGTGGTGATCTCTTAATTTGACCAATGCGAGATATATTTTTAAAAACACGATACATATATACAGTAACAAAGGAAGGAATTGACAAAGAAAAATTTACAGTAATTATAGTAATGACAGTAGTGACATATAACATATTATGCGAGACCCAATTGAATAATGTTTACAGAGCATGCTACAAATAAGCATTATTGAAGACCTATTTTATCAATACATTACTTTGTTTACCTTTTTTATAGCAATGCGTTTATAAAGATAGATAGTTCTAATAAACCACCTGTTCGTTTGCGTCCTATGATATAAAATACAATAACTGAGTTCAGTGTTGAATTTTAAAATTGATTATAGTGTAAATTTTTTCAGTTTCATTATTTGTATATTGAAATTATTACCGTTGGTCTGGTTTTCACATCGATTCGTACTTTAAACAATAATTATATATACTAGTGGGCGCCCAGTGGTCGACATTCGACCATAGTTAATTGATTTTTTAAAGTTTGAATTTTATTAGAGTTCTTTTGTCAAAAGGTATACTTCTATAATCAAAGGTTTTCATCATGACTACTCAGTTATTTGCCATTTGCCTATCTTAAATTATATAAACATAAAAGAAAATCTATGCGTAAATGAAAATTGAAATTAATTATAAATTTAAAATAAAAACCACGTGGTAAAGCTCTGAAATTTAAGCAAATATAACTTTACGAAAATAATGAAATTTATCGCAACCCATGACACAATTTTCAATTAATTTTACTCGACAAAATGGGTAGGTGGTATTTCTGGGTGATATTGAATTAAATGTAGTCTGTTCATTATGAGAAATAGTGATATGCCCACTATCATCGTCTGTAAAAGTAATGGATGCACAATACAATCAAGTGGTGAATTCAAGACAAAGTGTTTTTAATACTACCATTGGCTATTGAGAATAAATTCTTTTTTGTTCCTACATGTGGTTGAATTGAACATTGTAACCGCGGAGGTCTAAGTCATGGATTACTTTTATGAACAAAATTCTTATTTTGATTATACAAAGTATTATTTGGCTCATTTTTTTATAGAATAATCGTAAGAACGTAAGAGTTAAAAAATACATATAGTCGAGCATAGCAACCTCCTTCAGGACCTTTTTTGAAGTTCGTAATTGTCAAAATTACTTTTTTATTTACATGTTTGTATATGTTGTATAAAATTCAAGTAGTAGTGTGAGTAGTGCATATTTTAATAAATTTAATGTACTTCTAATACATTTTATATAAGATAAACAACTTTCTGCACTTCTTCGCCATATAAACTTGAACTATGCCAAATTTCAAGTTCACCTGTTGACGGGAAATAGGTTAAAAAGGGGTACAATTTTTTTTCTTCACGTATTAATATATAGATGTTTATATAATTCATAATTAATATATGATAGACTGCATAATTTTAATACAGAATATCAATATTATATGTAATCAATATTACATGTACACACTACGGGTCGCTAGTCTGACGCAAGCCGCACAAGAGCAATACAATCGGCAATGTTTATTAGCATTTCATGCCGCGAAATTATAAATGTATCTCCTGCTAAAAATACTGCCCAAAGCGACTAACAAAGTTTTTACTTCAAAAAAAATAAATATTGGGGAGCTGAAAATAAGGAATTATATATTACAATCTCATAATTTGGTGAAAAATCTACATTTTTACAAAGAAGTTCAACTATAGTTGAGAACTCATCACGTGATTCCATACATGTAAAAAAACATTACCAAAAATTGTGTAGCTGTTTTAGGCGGACAAGAATTGCGAACTTTTTTTAAATCTTTATTTTTGACAACTAATCTTTCAGTTTATTACTGCCATTGTCGTGTAGTTAATAATATTACAAGTATCGTGTGATTATTTCAATATTAAGCATCGTGTAACCATTTCAACATTCTAACAAGATGGTTGATCCCTTCTTAGAACCTTCTAGGCAGTTTTTATTTTCTATTCACTTTACTTATGTACCAAAAATAACTATATTACGTAAAAAACCACCAAATTTACCAAATAACACAAGATTATGAATAAAATATAAAATCCACTACATGACAGACTAAAATCCCGCCAAAAACTACAATTGCGAACTTACGTACACCAAAAATTGTTATAAAAAGGTAATATTAATAAGTGAATGTAATTAATTGTCTTTAATATAACGAAAGAAAAGAATATCAATACGTGATTGGTGTGAAAACTTCAGTGAGTCAGATGTGTTTATTTATTACATTACTAAAATCGATTGGAGATTTATACTTACTGAAACATGAACTTCTTGAGGTATCAAATTTTAGTTACTTTTATGGTATTTTCCTTCAAACATCTAAATCGGTGTATTAAACTAAAAAGATCAAATTAATCAAACCACTGAAAAAGTTTTTGGAAAAATGAATAAAGTTGAAAGAAACAGACTAACTTATCGTGTCAGTTGCCGTCGTAATAATCCAGTTTTTGACTACTTTAACGAAGTCTTTTATAATTCCATTAAAAATTTAAGTTAATTACATATTATCTACCTTAGAAATAAGGTTATTTCTTAGTATACCCATGTAACAACGAAGTGATTGATGGTTGACCAACTGTAGAATAAATTTAATGAAAGTCGGGAAAGACATTTAGTGAGGTGTAAACGCATTAAATATATAATGTATATGCTAAGAACGGGTGAAAAAGAAAATAATTTACT
>JACEII010000097.1:1070434-1192190 GCA_014332785.1 Antheraea mylitta
ATCAAAATATCCTTTATTCAATTTAGGCCCTGAGAAGGCGCTTATGAAAGTCAATGCTACCACTGGTTCGGAAAACAACCCAGTCATCGAGAAGAACCGGCAAGAAAATCTGGTTTTTCTCTTCATGTTACATATTTTTACAAAACATAAATAGTTACATCGTTTTTAGTGGATGCACAGAGAGGAGCGTCGTTTCCAGACGTCATAATCGTTCACATATTGGGCCACCCTATAATAGCCTTTAGATATTAAAACCCGCTTGACATATTTCTTGAACTCATTATCCGTCAAATCGGTAACGTGTTTTGGGGTTTTGTTATTAAATACATTAATAGATTGATTATTCTATTTGTTTTTTTTTTCTTTTTCTCGAACTGACTACGCTATTGACCTAGCAAGGTCTTAACAACTTCACCTTCAGACTACTAAGGTGAGCGCTTAAGGCACTCAGCCGATTTTATATTGGCAACCAGCTCAAGGGTGCACGGCACACCTCGGCTTGGCTGTTGCCCGTTGCATACAAAATCGCGACCTATCTTAGCTAACCTAGCTAACTATTCATATATGTTTGAGTTGTTGAAACGTATATGAGTACCAAGCATATCCGCCTCAACAACTCCTCCATATATTTTTGTCGGAAAAATTGAGAGTTTTTCAGTTCGATAAGGGAAATTTTTTTAACAAAAATAACCCTTCCACCAAGTTGTGTAGCGTGTAGGCGTGCACGTGTGTGGAGGTGATCGTGTATGGTTTTCTATTTGTCACTACAAGGTTCAATATATAGGGAACAGTGCACCGATCAAAAATTTGTTACTTCTTAACATCACCCGGGGATCAAGTGCAGGGAAATCCGAAGTACACTTCCTATGGATGCCAGTAACATCAACCTCCCCAGCCAGCCAAAAATTAGGGCACTCAAATAGAACTGAATACTACTAGCATAAATTTTATTTTGCTTCCTTTAACGCATTAAACTGGTTTAAAAAATGTATTTGTATTGTTATAATAAGTATATAGTTAAGTTCGGGAGCGTTGGGATTGACTTTTTAAAAACGAATAGTTGATTTTAGACCTTTATTATTATAATGTCGATTTTAGACAAGTAAATATTCTTAAAACTAACTTGGTCGATTTTGAGACCTCTAAAACTATGTCTTAACCTAACGAGAGACGATGCTAGAATCTCTCGAGAAACCTTAACTTATTTCTCACATCGGTTATTGGCGTATGCTGACCTAGCGTCTAGCTCCCGTCCTGTTCGGAGAAAACTAGGTAAGCTTAACGGAGTTTAGGCACGTGTATGGAGTCTGTGGGAATATAACTCCTCCCGCCTTAGATCGAAGTTATCGGAAAAACTTCTGAGAACTTCGATTTTACATTAATAGTGGACGCGGATTACATTGTTCTGTGGAAACGGGTTGCTGTTCCATGGTTAGAAGAGGAATCCGTTTCTTACGGTATTTTTTTACAATTGGTGTTAGCTTATAAGTAATGATGAGTATAATTATCATAATTACAATAATGTAGAGCACTATGGTAGAGGCACTGACACTATTTTGCACTGTATTACTTTCACTTTGAACACTTTTCTTCAAAATATGGTTTAAATGATGTATGTCGTCCAGTGGAACCCCTTTTAGATTTATAGGTTCATCTCCTGCAACAGTGAGGCGTCGGTTTTGTTCTTTAAAATTTGGTAAATTGATTAGAGGTATGTGCTTATATACTGTACTTAATGAGTGGTAGCGTTGTGCATGGATTTGCATTCCGCCTATGGATGCATTACAATTTTCCTGAATAGTTATTATATATGTACCGCGTAACTGTTCGCGTGTGACGTCATTACCACAAATACAGGATAATATACTTGTGTGTTCTGAAAAGATGATCCAACTGTTTTCGGTAATCTTTTGAAGTTTTATATTTCCTGGATATACTCGTCGTGGGTGACAAAGTGAGAGGTTTTGGCGGTACCTTAAGAGCTGTTCAATACAAGTTTCCTCAGTATATGGTATGATGTCATTTTCTGAGCACAAATACTCCTCATTCGTAACCTCTTTACATGGTGACGCAATCGGATAATACTTTTCACCTTCTACGAGTAGGTAAGGGAAATCGGGAACAATAATGAATGTTTGGTTATCTGCATTATGGAATATGGGTAAGGAATACAATTTAAAATAAGTATACATGAGCTTATCAACTAATGGTATTTCTATAATAAATCTTACTTCACTATCTTTAATATAAGCCTTAACTATGAACGTCTCCTCTATTGTAATTAAGTTCTTTTCATTAATAGTATACATTAAATTATCGTATTTGCTAATTTCCATTAGCGTAATCAGCAGTTCTTGTGAATTAATTACAGATTTATGTAATACAGATACCTTACTGAGTGCAAGAGCTGTTTCTATTTCGCTAAGTTTACTGTGAATTGTTCTGAAATTATTCATGAAAATGTTAAATTCGCCAATCAAGTATGTATAAAAGATGTAATTTGTTGAAAAACTTTGAATAATGGCTTCAAATCGTTTAAGACGTTCGTTCATTATTTCCATATTATTATTCATAATATCGGTTGCATTTACAACATGATCCAACATTTCAGATATTATAGTAATTTTGTTAGAGGTAGCCTGTTCCTTGGTTTGGAGGCCGGTAATTAATTCGTCATAACGAACTGCATCTTCGTGATCAAGGTTACCTGTTATTACTTTAATTAAAGATCCTATAGGGTTAATGATACCTCGTTTATACCTTTGTAATTGAAATGGAATTAATTGTTGTAGTTTTTCTATAGTTTCTTCGCGTAAGTATTCTATTTGGCTTTTTAGTTCACCTACTTCCTTTTCAAATGTCTCGTTCAAATGTATAATATTACAGAATTCAGAATATTTTTGTATATTGAATGCTAAATCTGATTCGATATCTTTTAGATTAATGATTTTTACTATAGCCCATTTGTCATGTTGTAAAAATGATAGACCTTGTTTGATTGGTAATATTCCTGGGTTATTGCTTATTTGCCGAACTTGAAGGCCCTGGTTTAGGGGAACCTGGTTTAGATGAGCTTGGATGGTCGACGTCCATATCAACAGGAGTATGCACCACCTGTGAAGGGCGTTTAATATTTTTAATCGGTACCTTAGTATCCCTACCTTTTATTCTAATGGGAACAACATTGTGTAAGACGGGTCCAGTAATCGTCGCCTTGTGATATTTTGATTTATCCTTAGATTGTCTTTTATTTACTGCCTTTACAAATACTGTTTTTCCTATCTCTAAATTAGGCTCACTCTCACCTCCTCTCTTTTTCTTAATTTTTCCCTTGATGTTTTCCATCTTTTCCGATAGATATTTATATAACACGTGTGTCCTTTTCCTATGGTCTTTAATTAGCTGTTGTTTATACATTTTGTCAAATTCGACGTCAAAAGTTGAATTTAGTTCTGTATGTCCAAAAGCAACTTCGAATGGAGAGAGGTCAGTTGTATTATGAATTGTGTTATTATACGCCATTACCGCATACGTCATTAGCGTTGCCGCGTCCGTGCATTTTCTTTGATATTTAGCTAGGCGGTAAATTTCTATAATGGTGGAGTGAAAACGTTCTATTAACCCCATAGAATTAGGATTATTCGGTGTACCTACATGTAAGCTTATTCTATGCAAATCTGTTAATTCTTTTAATAGTTCATTATTAAATTCAGTTCCGGGATCGCAACTTATCTTTTGAGGGACGCCGTAAAACGAAAAATACTTAATTAGAGCTCTAACTACTTCCGGTGTTGTTCTCGATGGTACTTCGATCGCTTGTCCTATTTTACTATAAGCGTCAATTAATGTTAAGTAATATTTTGATTCTATGGAAAAAATGTCAATAAATATTTCTTGGAATGGCGCGTTTTGAGTTTGTGTTAGCTGTAGTGTCGGTTTTATAGGTTTACGGTCGTATTTAGAAGTTTTACATTCCTCACACGAGTTAATAACGGCAGAGACTATTTCTCTCATATTTGCCCAATAGTAATTTCGCCGAATTCGTTTAATGGTTTCTGTAATTCCACGATGGCACGTTTTGCCTTCATGTAATTTTTCAATTATAGCTTTTTGTTCGCCTTCCTCATCGACATAAATCACGCGTTCGGTGCATTCGTAGAAGTTTACGTAGCCTTTCTTAAACAATTCTAATATAACGTTACTGAATTCGCGCCTGTGTTCTGGGTTTTCGAAATAAATGAAATATTTAATTTTTGGTTTAATGTATTTCTTCAGGAAATCTTTAATCAGATTTGGTTTGCCGATAGGTAAAAAGACTTCTAACACCTTTTGATTGTCCCTGGATAAATTTTTAACATTATACTCATTACGGAACCAATTAAATACTAATATTTGATTAGGCTTGGTATCGACAGCCTCGTGTAATATGGGTATACCGGTGAATTCCATGTCTTTAGCAGAATGTATTGTACTTGTAGAGTCCGTCTCTGTTCTTAGTGGATAGTCAGGTTGTTCGTCGAGTTTAATAGTGTCTGGTAGTGATATAGGGCTAGCGGTCATAGTTCGTTCTGAGTCTGATATGGTTATTGTTTTTGAGTCGTCGGTAGTTCGTCTACGGGATAGCGTTTTGACTCTGTTTTCAATTTCTTGTAAGTGTTCCTGTATCCGTCTATCTTTGTCGTCAACGTTAACTATAAGAGACACGTTATCGTCTGTTTCGCCAGTACCTAATGCATTAATTTTAATTCGTGACAAGGCGTCAGCGTTCGCGTTTTGTTTGCCACTTCTGTGGATGATACCAAAGTCATATTCTTGTAAGCGTAGACGCCAGCGTGTTAATTTACTATTTGGTTCTTTCAGTTGATACAGCCAGACGAGGGGTTTATGATCGGTAATAATGTCAAACTTATGACCAAATAAATAGGGTCTAAAATGTTTTGTGGCCCAAATTATAGCTAATAACTCTCTTTCGATTGTACTATACCTCCTTTCTGTTACGGATAAGGTACGACTAGCGTAGGCGATAGGTCTGTCACTACCTATCGGACCCTGTGATAACACTGCACCTATAGCAACTTCGGAGGCATCTGTAGTTAATAAAAATGGTTTTGTCATGTCAGGATATTGCAAGATGGGGGCATTAACTAATAGTTCTTTGCATTTTTAGAAGGCCTCTATATATTTCTGATTAATCTCTACCTTTCTACCTTTCTTTAAACAGTTTGATAGTGGTTGTGTAATTTTAGAAAAGTCTTTTATGAAACGTCTGTAATATCCTATAAATCCTAGGAATCGTTTAATGTCTGTTTGTGTCTGTGGTATGGGGTATTTTAGTACTGCGTCTATCTTGTCGTTATTTGGTCGTAGTCCATCTTGTGTTAGTGTATGTCCTAGATATTGCACTTCCTTTCTCAAAAATTCCGACTTATCTAATTGGACCTTTAGATTCGTCTGTCTAAGTCTATCAAAAACTGCACGTAGCTTCTGGAGGTGCTCCTGAAGCCCATTTGAATATATTAAAATGTCATCTAAGTAAACAAGACAATGCAAGCCTTGTAAACCCCTCAATACATTATCCATGGTACGCTGGAATGTTGCCGGGGCTGTTTTTAAGCCAAACGGCATCCGAAGGAATTCATAGTGTCCATTCTGCGTAGAAAACGCAGTTTTTTCTCTGTCGGACTCTGAAATTTCAATTTGATGGTAACCGGAAGCGAGATCTAATGTAGTGAAATAATTACTTTTCCCTAACTTGTCAAATAAATCACATATGTTTGGAATAGGGTATCTATCATCTATTGTAATTTCATTGAGGCGTCTATAATCGACTACCATTCTAAACTTAGCCTGACCCGAAGCGTCTGCCTTTTTAGGAACTAAATGGACAGGGGCGCTCCAAGGTGAATGTGATTCTTGAATTACGTTATCTTTAAGTAATTTTTGTACTTGTTGTTTGATTTCCTCAGCCTGTGCTGGTGCCTGTCTGTATGGTTTAATGTAAATAGGGTCATTATTGGTTGTGCGTATATTATGTTTGACTTGATTTGTAAAGCTAAGGGGTATTTCCTCACAATGAAATATATCTTTATAGTCTGTACATAGTCTACGTATAGAGTCACGTTCCTCTTCGTTGAGGTGCTCAAGTCGTAGTTTCGTCAAATTATCGGTCAACAAGGAGTCAATTTCCATATTCGTCAAATCAGTAGTGTGGTTAACCTCACATACGTCTGAGGTAATTTCAACGGTTTTCAATGGTGTTGTTACGTATAACACAAAATCGTGGTCATTAGCATTCTGTACGACTGTCGTCGCAAAGTAATTATGACATCTCACTAATGCTGCAGGCATGCGAACACCGTCGTGAAATTTTCTAAAATCAAGGATGGCTTCTCCGTTTTTTTTGTCTACCGGTAGTTTAACGCGATGCTCCGAGCGCGCCTCGAGTTTATACACATATTCGTTCTCGTACATTATTGGTATTTCCGTTCCGTTAGCTCTTAAAACCTTATCCTTTAGACATATATTTGCATTCAACAGGGACATTAGATCCCAACCTATTACACCGTCATATTTTTTGTCTACATCGTAGACATAGAATTTATGAAAACCGGATTGATTAAAAATCAGAAATAGTGGAATAGTTATGACTTGGTCGTGGTTGCTCGACGCATGTGTACTAGTCACTATAAAAGGTTCATATGATTTATATTGGGGATAAAATTGGTCTGCCTTATGTGTACTTATAAAAGAACGTGTGCTGCCTGAGTCTAACATAAATTTACCATCTATCTCGGGTATATATATGTAAGAAAGTTTAAGAGAGCTATCGTAGTTTACCTGTATTATCTCGGTATCTTTTGCGTTGTACTCATGTGAAAATTTTGAAGTTCATCTTCTTCATTACCATCAGTAATGGCGCGAGGCGCCATGTCCTGTGAAGGTTCTTCGTAATAATGTTCGCATGGATCATCTGGATATTGATATTCTTCGTAATCGTACTCATTGTTATATGCATCATTATATTGAGGATCATACTCACCTTCATCGTGTGTATATATCTCGTTGACGGGTAGCTTAACCGGTGCGGTACGCATGCTGACATCGTTTGAATATTGCGGGGTTGATCGTTGGGGTTGTGGTGGTTTATAGCCAAATTGACCGGCTTGCGGACGAAAACCAAATTGTTTGTTATTAGCAGGTACCTGAGGTGGTTTATACCCAAATTGTCCCGCCTGAGGTCGAAAACCAAATTGTTGTGGCTGCGGTGCACGATCACCAAATTGCTGTGTTTGTGGTGGTCGGTAGCCGAATTGGCCTACTTGAGGGCGAAATCCGAAGTGCTGATGTGGCTTATTTACTAATGGAGGTTGAGCTAAATTATTACTCACCTGTCTGTTGTAATCTGGCACTAGGTTTCTGAAGGGTTGTGGTGGAGTAGATCTAGATAATAATTGTTGTGGTGGGGGTTGTGGGCGATGTTGAAGCATTTTAGATCTTAAATTATACTGTTCTTGGAAATTTACTTCTTCTAAAACATGCGACAAAGCGTCTTCTAACGTTTGGGGATTTTTGAGTCTAATTATTCTTACAATATGTTCCGGTAAATTATAGAGAAATATGTTTAACGAGGTATTATTATAAATTATCTTTTTAGCTTCTATTATTTCCTTAGAACTTCTTTGGTTAACCTTGGATAATAAGATGGCTCGAACGTCTTGTATACGACTACAGAAATCTAAATATGTTTCGTTATGTTTAATTTTTAAAGTTTCCAATTCTATAGCAACGCACTCTTCGCTACGCGGATCACCAAAATGTTGGATAAGTAAATCTTTTAATTGTGTCCATGTCTCATCTATATCACCTCTTTCACTGATTAATTCAGCTGCCTTGCCCGTTAATTTACTGGTAATGAACTGCATGAGAAATTCATTTCTATCTGTGGCTCCTTGACATTTTTGGATGACAAATTCACACTTTCTTATAAATAAACTAAGTAATTTCGTATCTCCGTTAAATTCGGGAATTAAATTTAAAACATCTTTTGGTGGTAATACTGAACTACGCGTTTGAACTGGTGACGGGGCAGGTCTAGGCACGGGTGCGGCTTGTATCGCTGCGCCAGGAATTTGCGCGTAAGCGTTCTCGATAGCCATGGTAGACGAGATATGACACCGACACGATATTACAATTTATAAAACTTAAATATAAGTGACAACTTAACTAATATATTATTAAAATATAATGGATTTTACACAGTTCATAAAATAATTAAAGATAAAATAATATAATATAATTCAATAATGATTTTAATTATTGAATTTAAGATACTTTTGATAATGATTTTAATTATCAATTGTATTTATATAATCTAAAAATAAAGAGTAAGTAAAATTGATAATGATTTTAATTATCGAATTTATTTATATAATCTAGTAAATAATAATAGAAATTGACAATGATTTTAATCGTCTTTTCTTTATATTAATTAAGAGAAAAAAAAATTAAAATATAATAAGTAAAATTAAATGTAATTCAATAATGATTTTAATTATTGAAAATAATTATATAGAGTAAAACTAAGTCAATAATGATTTTAATCATTGACAATACTTATACAACTAATTAAATTTCTAACGTGATTTTAACAATTAGAAATTATATGAAGAGGGATTTTGGATAGGAAGTAGAAGGCTACTACTCACATTCCGATTTTCCTCCTCGTTTCCTCCTCGAACAGTTAACTTATTTCTTTGGTTCGTGGGATTGTCCGGTACTCGCGACGTGTATTATTTCGAAAAAACACTTATTTCGCGGTAGCACAAACAATCCTACCGGCTGCGCCAGTTAAGTTCGGGAGCGCTGGGATTGACTTTTTAAAAACTAATAGTCGATTTTAGACCTTTGTTATTATAATGTCGATTTTAGACAAGTAAATATTCTTAAAACTAACTTGGTCGATTTTGAGACCTCTAAAACTATGTCTTAACCTAACGAGAGACGATGCTAGAATCTCTCGAGAGACCTTAACTTATTTCTCACATCGGTTATTGGCGTATGCTGACCTAGCGTCTAGCTCCCGTCCTGTTCGGAGAACACTAGGTAAGCTTAACGGAGTTTAGGCACGTGTATGGAGTCTGTGGGAATATAACTATATCGAAAATATTTTGATTTCCTTGACTTTTGTATCAAACCAGTTTTACCTTGCTTCACAGTATCTCAGCTATTGAGATGTATAATATATTGCGAGTAAAGGCTTTACCACACGCTGAATATTACATGAAATTTCTTTAAAAACATATTCTGCCTTCATGTTTTTTGAGTTATACGCACGTTAGTATTGATTATCTCTTTCTAATAAGTATTTCAAACATTAAATTAAAAATAAAATATTTCTATACTTATAAATTAAATAAGAAATCAAGTCAACACTTTTGAAAATTACCGCTCACAAACGTTAAGCCTGACGTTTGTTCTTATACAGTGTAATACGTGTGAATTCCATTCAGATAGATATGAATAAATTGTGTTATAAGATTATTTATGAGAAGCCCTTAAGAGTACCTCTAACATATCATGTTACAGACTGCCATGACGTACAGATTTTATTAACTGAAATAGGAAGGGCGTTTGATACGTTCCCATTCTGTGAATTTACTGCTTTTATGGAGGCGGCATAAATTGGGTTTGATATTCGTTCTTACAGTCGCGTTTTGAAATAGAATAATCCTTGTTAGGTTTGTTACTCTGAGTTGCTTTTACGTCTATACAGTTAGATAATAATAAAATAATACATATCGCATTAGACTTTTTTTACTGTACTGTTGCTAGAAGTATTACTTCACACTACGATATTATGGTCTTTATTTGCATGGTCTATTAAAGTAGTGAAAATGGTATTAGCAACTTAGTGAAGATCTTGTATTTGGCTACATATTAATACTGCTTTTGCGTTACATTTTTTTATTCTTTTTTCCATAAATTTAATTAAATACTGTTGTTTACGTAAAATCAAATAATTATTTCAAATTATTTAAAATAATCAAATATGGTATGGCTCTAAATAATCACTTGTTGTGGATCAAGGACAAGGACGCCGGGTCGTCGCAGACGGTTGCAGGAGATTTGGAGAGAATTAAAGAGCGTTATATGCTGATCAATTTCTCGTCATTTATTCAATAAAATTGTATTTACACGAAAATAAAATACCACGTTGGGCAATAGCAATGCGATGAGGTTCCTGAAGCGCGCGCAATCGTTGCGCGTCTATCTCACTCGCCCTCCAACAGGTGAACATCTGGTGTCCACTCGCACACTATAAAACGCGAGGTTCTCGCGCATGCGCATTCAGGATCGCCCGCATTGTCTTAGCGTTCGAGAACACTCACGCACGAGTTCCGCGAATCCGCCAGTTCTGCGCGACAATGCGCCGCACTACCGCCGCCCGAACCGGTGACGTCGGACGCGGCAGGAGGCATGCGAGACTTAGAAATCCCGAGGCAAGAAATCCTGCAGTCGGAGGAGGAGCATCAGGAGCGCCGGAGACTACTCAGCAGTCTGACTCGGCGGCGCACCCCTCCCCGAACATAATAAGAGACGCCTTTTTGAAGACGCTGGCTAGCGCAGATAATGATGAGACTATAGAGAAATGTCTGAAGGCCCTGTACGCGCTCCACAAGATTGATGGCCGGGAGCCTTCAGCCGAGAACCAATAACCAAGTCACCACAACAACAACCGCCGTAGGGCGCGAAGAAAACCCGGGACCGTACGCGGCTCAGTAAGAGAATAATTGACACTCCCGCGCGAAGCGGGAGGCGAGAGAAGCCACCGTTAGAGGGCTAGCCCTGGTACGGATTCCCCGCGCCCCTCCGGGGTACAAGAAGATTGCGACGACGACATGCGCATTCAGTGCAGAGCAGGTGTCAGCGTAGGTAAGTCGCTAGCGTCGCCAGCTTCGAGTGTATATGGAGTGTTGCAGAATCCTAACCTCCATCTTGCTCACACTCGTGTGCGCGCGCGTTTGTCGCCTGCACGCACACTATAAATATACCAGGCATAGGTTCGCGCGCTAAGAACGCTCTCGCCGTCGTCGCGAGCGGTCGTGTACGCGTACGCTGTGCAGCTGAGTCACACTTCCCCTCGCGCACAACGTTCGTCGCGCAGCTTCGGCGGTGAGCTGATTTGCGACGCCTCCGTCGCTATGGCTACTACGCCGAGCGGTAGTAACGACCAAGGTCCTTCTGAGGGCCGTCGGATGATCACAATCACACCTTTGACCACCCACACGGACACGGACACCGATCTTTCACACATAACGACCCTACGCATACCCATAGACACTGAACCCGCCCACAAGACAACCACTCGCTCGCTTACTGGAACACAACCGCAAACAAGACCTCCCCTGGCATCCCCTGATAAGGAGCCGGCACACATACACGAGAGAACACTAGACCACTACGCACAAGACCTACACTCACTAGCACTGCTGGTAGGAACCGAGGTATTTCTAGAGAAATGCTGAGGTGGATGGCCCTGCTACTACGTCTACGAGAGGCGTGAACAGAGGGCACACAAATCAAGCCAGAGGACGAGCTCGCCCTGAAACAGGCGTTGAGGGGCGTAATCGACCCACCGGAGATCCCTAGACATGTATTGAAGAGAAACCCGTTGGGCCGAGCCGAGAGAAGGCGACGAGAGGACGACGACATGGACTCGAATGAGAGGCGTGTCAAACCCCGCACCCTCACAGCCCCTCGGCCACGGCAGTCCTCTTCCAGCGACTCGGAGAGCGACTCAGAGACCGAATCGGACAGCGCTAGCCCGCCCCCACAAACTAACACCAACACAAACACAGCCACAATCTCCACACAGATCACTACGCAAACGTAGGAAAATACCGCCCAACCAAGACCCCCTGTAACACAAGAAAACCCACAAGCCCCAATGCAGGCCCACGCGATTACACAAGCCAACACAAGTGGTGCGGGGGAAGCACCCCCGCAACCCCAACGCATCAGAACACGCAAAACGGCGACTGTTACACTGAATCTGAACACGAACAAGCCTACCAGCGATGATCCACCGCCGCAAACACAAGATAAACAGATACGAACACCCACACAGACACCAACACAGCCACGGCCGCCCACGCAAACTAGCAAAACGGCCGCAGAGTTACTACGAAAATAAAAGGTAACGCCTAAGTCCCCCATGCCAACAACGTACGCGACAGTAGCGACAGCTGCCGCGGTGCGGACCGACGCGGGAACTAAACAACGAAAAGCGCCTACGGATCCCCAATTCATGCAAACGAAGCAACCGACCAATCACGAGTCAGCAAAGGAAACAGAATCGACCGCCGAGACGCCCCAGACTAACAAGGAGGCAACTGACAAAATTGAAAAAGCCACAACTAAATACCCGCCAATAGTTGTGGAAGATTTGCCCAACTGCGTTCAACACTTGAACGAAATAGCCAAGAGGCTAGGCAAGACTGCCAATGCCTGCCCGTTCGGGAAGGGCGTCCGTTTCTTCCCGGAGGACGAGAAGGAGTATAGACTCGTACAACGGTACTTTACCGAGGCCGAGGAATCCGAAGGAATAAGATGGTATTCATACTCTCTGCAGGAAGACCAATCACTGAAAATAGCTATTAAAGGGCTAGCCGCCACCATAGATCCAGAGGAGTTGAAAGCCGCCCTGAGAGAGAAAGGGCTGTGCCCGGAAGCGGCAAAATTCATTCCGGCACGGGGCGGGCGCCCGGGAGGAGTCTTCTTCGTGGCCCTCAAGAGGGACGCAAACACTACCCCAGCAGTCTACGATATCAACGAGCTATTGAGATTCAGAGATATCAGAATAGAGGCATGGCGCGGGAAGACGGGGCCCGCGCAATGCCACAAGTGTCAAGAATTCCAGCATAGCTCCTTCAACTGTCACAAAGAGCAGAAGTGCGTGAGGTGTGGAGGCCCGCACTTCGCGAAGGACTGCGACAGGCCAAAGGACCAGACACCCACGTGTGCAAACTGCGGAGGCCCACACCCGGCAAATTATTCATCGTGCCCCGTATACAAGAGGGAAGCCCGTAATAAACGAGCAAGCACGGTGGCCCTCCACAAGGCCACGATAACAAGGAGAACCACAGACAAGGGCAGACAGTCAGACCACCCGATCATAATCCATAACATGGTCGAGGAGACTGCCCAGGCCTCTTTGATGGCCCCTGCGAACGACGGCTGGCATAAGGGCGCAGGAAGCGCGACCGGAGGCGCGAAAAACCGCCGCACAAACGTAAAACCGGGCCAGACAAATATTGCTCCCGGCTACGACTCAGAAGAGGAATATAACCGTGGTGTGGAAGCGCTCTGCAAGATGTTAAGGAATAAAGATAGACTCCTCGGCGACAAAGGACGACGCGCCGTGGTACAAACGATGTGCAAACAACTCTTTGTACCATAATGGATCGCACACCTCTAAAGATTGTACATTGGAACGCTCAGTCTCTCAGGCGGAAAAAGAGCTTGCTAGTAAACTTTTTGCGTGAGCACAACATAGACATTATGCTCATCTCGGAACCGCATCTGACCCCAAATGTGAAATTTAAAATCTCTAATTACCACACATACCGCAAAGATGAGATTTCATCAGAGGGGAGGGCCTACAGAGGACTGGTAGTGCTTGTAAAACGGCCCATCATACACCAATTCATCCCGAGCACCGATTTCCGTTCACTCTATGCATTGGGCGTTTTGATAAGCGTGGCGAATCAAACTATGCGGCTTTTTGCCGTGTACCGCCCACCTGACCAGGCTACATTGACGCTATTGAGAGATATAGACCAATTAATGAACGCAGACACGCCCACAATTATCGCAGGCGACTTCAATGCCAAGCACACTTACTGGCATTCATCGACAGATACGCAATTGGGCACACACCTCCTCCAACATGCGGAGGCGAATGGCTACGAGATCTACGGCCCGGAGGAGCCCACGCACTACTCACCCCACACACAAGACGTCATTGACTTCGCGATCGCCGCAGGCATCAATGGGGCCCCGCGGCAAACAGTATTGGCAGAGCTACCATCAGACCACCGACCTGTGCTAATGGAGGTCGGCATAACTCCGGAAAGAGCCTACTTCCCGAGGTCCAAACTAACCACGAATTAGACCGAATTCTCGGATAAATTCCAAGCAAGGGTGCCCTCAAGACCCATATCGACAGCCCGAGACGTGGACTGGCTGACCGGCGAGCTGACTAGCCACATACAGGCAGCCGCCGAGCAGTCATCCCGCGAAATCCCCGTCGAACGCCAACTACCGGCTCTGCCAAACAGAATCAAGACACTAATCAGCGAAAAAAGAGCACTCAGACGGCTGTGGCAACGATCTCGCTGCCCCCACACAAAAGCGCGTCTGAATAAACTCACAGAGGAAGTGAAAACTCAACTGGACGCACACGCCCACCAGTCATGGCTCGCTCAAATAGACTCTGTAGCCGACAGTGTGCCGTCACTGCACAAACTGTGCCGTAATCTATCGACCGTCCCGGAGCCTATACGCCCACTACTTGCACAAGGACAACTGTTTTTCACTGCACAAGATAGAGCCAACATATTCGCTGATTCAGTAGAAAAACAATGTCGACCGAATCCCGTGAGAGACGCCTGCCATAACGAAAACATTACTCAATTCGTCCACAATTACTTAGAGGAATTGAATAACACACAGGACACCAGCGGCTTGCCTTTTTTCACTACGCCCACCACAGTTCAAAAAGCGTTACAAAGATTAAATCCGAGAAAAGCGCCCGGGCCGGATAAAATATCAAACAACACATTACGCCACCTGCCGGCCAAAGCGATAGGAGCACTCACGCGATTGTACAACGGCATTCTGCGTACAGGGTACTTCCCGAAGGAATGGAAAAGCGGCATCGTAATCATGATTCCTAAACGAGGCAAGAATACGCAGGACCCAGAGAATTACCGGCCGATAACGCTATTAAATACAATGGCAAAAGTGTTCGAGAAAATAATTCTCACCGCGTTAAAACCCGCGATCGAATTAAGGCCAGAACAATTCGGCTTCAGGCAAGGTCATTCAACTACCCTGCAGCTGACGAGAGTCGTGGATACGATCATCAAATGCTACGAGAAAAAAGGATACGCGGCGGCCATATTTCTAGATATGGAAAAGGCATTTGACCGAGTCTGGCACGCCGGATTACTCTACAAACTCGCGACAAACGCCCATATCGAAAGCCGCCTCTTCAGAGTAATAACCTCCTTTCTGGATAACAGGAGAATCGTAGTAAGAGTGGAAGGCTGCACCTCGCGCGAAGTCCATCTGCAAGCAGGAGTACCACAGGGGAGCTGCCTGTCTCCCCTTCTCTATGCCGCCTTCACTAATGACATCCCCGTGGCAGGCAAAGCGGAACTGGCGCTATTCGCAGACGACACCGCATACATGGCTAGCTCCATAAATAGACGCAGAGCAGCGTCTCTCCTACAGCCAATGCTCGACTGCCTCCCGGACTGGCTCGATAAATGGAGGCTCTCGGTAAACGTGAGCAAAATCCAAGCGATCGTTACCAGAGCAGCCATTAAGCAACCACCTATGCTCAAGCTACAGGGCGAATACATCCCATGGCGAAATCAAGTGACGTACCTGGGAATAAAAATAGATAAAAATCTCACCTTCAAATGCCAGGCGGAGGCGGCCATAGCGAGCGCCAGAGTCGCCAAAAGGGCGTTGCAGCCTATCATTATGGGGTCAAGGCTGCCTCTACGCATCAAACTGGGACTCTATAAAACTTATATTAGGTCCCGACTCACCTACGCCGCCCCCGCGTGGTACGGATGTCTCTCTACACAATCCAAGAAGAAAATGCAAAACATTCAGAATGCCGCTATGAGACAAATAACCGCAGCTCCCCGCTTCGTTAGTAACAAGACTATCTCACGCGACCTGCAAATCGAAAGCTTAAGCGAGTTCGTCAAACGTCTCGCCACAAAGATGTTCGCTAGAGCAGACACATCAGCGCACCCACACTTAAGAGGAATAGCGCCACTACACGCGCGGCCGCCGGAACCCCCTCCCAACGCAGACCACCCACGCTTCAAAATTAGAAGGAAAATTTGTTGCAGACCCCAGATTCGCGAACTCATCAATAATGATGAATAAAGGACCACAGAGGCATGCACACAGCATACCTTGTCACAAAATGACCCGATCGCAGTAGCGACCGGAGAAAACACCACCGCAGGAGGGGGTTCCCTGAAGCGGTTTCCCCGCCCGCTTAACCTGAGCGAGCGAGAAGAGCCCGACGACGCGCGCTCAGTCTATACCATGCGTCGGCTGGAGGATGAATGTACTCCTATACACTTATAAGGAATAGCAGATTATATTAAAAATTGCAATTAGAATGCTGAACGAGAATGGCTATAGAATTGGGTTAAAGATTTGTGTCAGGCATACTGCAAGTGTGGACACGATAAATTGGTTGTTTAATTCATTGTATTCTAATGTAAATTCGTATTATATGGTATCATTGTTAGGAGGTATGAATAATAAATATTGTTTGGCTTCGAAGATACATAACTACAAAAAATTCTACAAATTGTTAATGTGCAATTTTTTTAAGTGAAAACTTCTTTAACCGCGTTGAGTGATAATTGATAGAGGAAACACTTACGGGTTTGCATCACCAATAATCGACATGTCCGTGACGTATTGCGCTGGCGTCAGACTAGTGACACATAGTACAGCGGCCTGTGTATATGTAGTATTGATATTTTGTATTGTGCAGCCTATTATGGTGATTTATTCATAAACTGCATAAAAATTATATAAGTATTGCTCGGAGTGCCAATATATATGAAAATCAGAATAATGTCAATAATTTCAATAGACTATAAGGGTGTTATTACAAAAAAGTGAAATTGAGTGTGAGAGTGAAAACGTATTGAATGCTTGCTTTAAAAAAGTTTAGCTATTTTCGTATTAAATGCACCGTGCTCGCCGAACGTTCGACATCTTGCTCTTTTGTCTCGCTTTGGTTAGTTTAGATTTGACTTGCACGTGGTCGACGATCACGGTGGCGAAGTATCAGCAATAACCTAAGGCTGCCGTAAAATGGGCCCGAGGGCGAGGGCACGTCCGTCGCCCAGGCAGAATATCTGCACAAGCCCTTGTGGTTGGGGCGCATTGTGTCGATGCGCCTCCCTAGATCGTCGGAGAGGGCAACTCTTATCCTTCTCTGAGGGATCTACAATTTAGACCCCTCAATCGCGACGAGGCTCATGAGGAAGGGCCGACACCTGCCGGGGAGTGCATGCATGCATGCAGTGCCAGTTCGGCAGCTCCTGATCCCCCGCCTATAGGTGATTGAAGGCACCATGGAGTTTTAGTCCGTGCAAGTTGGACATACTCCACCCTCAGCCCGGCTAGGGTAGGGATTTCCCTATGTTAAAAAAAGAAAGGGTAGACTTGCGAAAAGGGATAACACCAACTTGCATCGGTCGACGAGCGCGTTGCATTAAATACGAAAGTACCCAAACTTTTTCAAAGTAAGTATTAAATACGTTTATAACTTTTTTATAATAATACGGTGAGTCTTTTCAAGTTGAAAAAGAGCACAATTATTCCATCATTTTGAGTTTGCATGTCCGCCTCGACATTTTTATTATCCTTTTTTTCGACAGACTGTGAACGACTACGATTAGAGTTTAGTTTTATTTTAAAAAATTAGCATCATTTGACCCAGGAGTATATGCTAAGGCTGCTATGTTTGTAAGTAATTTATATGCAAGCGTATCTCACATGAATTAGGCAGATCTTATTAAAAATTCAACACACAGCCATGCAAATCGTGTAAAACTTAAGGGGCCTCGGTTCGAGTCCCGACTTAATTAAATGTCGTCCGGCATAGTCTGTTGTTTTTGGGGCAATTATTTGACTGAACTTTTTTAAAATTATACCTTTATACTAAAAATATTGCGGTGGATATACCTACCTTAAATGAAAAATAAAAAAAAAAGATTATGAAACGGACGTTTTATTACATATAATTTTCTAGTATTTACTTTTAAATTTTGTTATCTATTTTATCGTATGTCCTATACGTGGTAATATTTGGAATAGATAAATTAATAAAAAAAATAACTTTGATTCATATTTGATTTTTTTTTGTTTGCGTTCTTTAATTCCTTGACGTTATATATTATGTGGAGAAGAAAACCCTAAATCAAAAGTATACTTTACTGACAAAAGTTCTTAGTAAACAAATTTACCTGTCACTTGAAGTACTTACCTTCACCAGCGCGTGCGAACAACCCCGCTTGCTTCACTCATAAATCACTCAACGTGTAGTACTTGCAAAAACTGTAGTTTCATAAATTTTTAATTAATTAATCTTAAATGAATGTCTCGTGTTATTTTTCTACATAAGAACTAAATGTCTACGACGTTAAATTTAGAAAAAATGGTCGAGACTCACCTCGTAGTTCCGTGACGCGCGTACAACGGCAGACCTTTATTTATTTGTTTGTATAGATTAGCAAAGATGTATCCCGTTGGTCCAGAACGGTCATGCCTATAATAATGCAAAAAAAAACCATAGTAGGAGTTTTAAGCCAGTCATATGCCAGTAACTTAGAGGAAAGTCTCGTGTGCCACTACGTATCATAAAACAAAGTCCTCTGCTAAGTCGGTCTGCCTGTTCGCGATAAGCACGAAAACTACTGAATGAATTTTCATGCGGTTTTCACCAGTATATAAAGCGATTTATAAGGAACATTAAGGTACATAAATTGTGTTTTTTTTATTATCCGGGAGAGACAACGTCCGCCGTGCCTGATAGTTATTATATATTGCCAACTCTGTGCACATTGAAATACAACAGCGAGAACAGCTTTGCATCAGAAATTAGTGTGTGGCTGCTTCCACAATCAAACCTTCTACTCGCTACCTCTCTTCGTTTGTAGAGGTTAAGTTTAACTGATATTTTTATAAGTTTTTTAAATTTCTCCTTTTTTACTAAAATCTAAGAATATTCCACGCTTATTTTATACTTCCCTTGATTTATAAGAAATGCCTTGCTATCGACGAATAGGTTAAATCTAAATTAGTGAGCAAAATCATATCCAGTTTTAAATAAATTTGTAAGACAATTCCTCCACTCGCTCATGTTCTCTCTCTCTCTCTCTCTCTCCCACACACACACACACTTATGTTTACTCTCAGCATCCTAAAACTAATTAACTAACCCAACTACTAATCTGATATTGTAATCTGCCGCGAAACTATAATCTATATATACTTGCTACTGGACTTTAGAATAAATATTAGTGCCTAACACGACATCGTCTATAGTCGCATCCATATTTAGTACTACAAAAAAAATTGTGCAAATACGTACGTATTTCTCTCTGGAAAAACCTAACAACGTTCCTCAAGATAATGATATACTAGACAACAAAAGCCTAACAATGAGGAAAAAACAGGTCACGTGTAATGTTAAAGTTATTTATGAAGACAAAATGGTGTCGCGGATAGGGGCCCGTGCACGTTGAACGTGGAGTAACCCGCGAGTAATTAAAATGGTGTTAAACTTTGGTCCGGTGAGTGTAGTAAAAACTTCGCGCGAGTACACGTATATTCGTCGACAGAAGTGTTTACGTTCTAAGTGTTTAATTTTCATAGCTATAACCACATTATAATGTACGACATTTATTTAAATTACCTTTGATATATATTTTTTTATGTCATGGGAGGCAAACGAGCAGACGGGTCATTCTGATGTTAAGTGATCACCGTCAACCATAGACACTTGAAACACCAGCGGAGTCGCAAGTAGATTGCCAAGCTGTGTTTGAGGGAAGCGATAAGGGGAAGGGAAGGAAAGAGGGAGGTGGGCGAGAGGGGAAGGAAGGTGGGCCTCCGGCGCTCTCACTGACCAAAGGAAACGCAACAATGCAAGCACTGTTACTTCACGTCAGTTTTCTGTGTGCTACCCCAGGTGAGACGATCCATTCATGCTGAAACCAGTAATAGCTTCAGCGGGGCTTTAACTCTTACAATAGCCAATAATACCATAGTACCATAATATCATAATAGTAAAACCTAATAATACAAACTTTATTTAGTTGAACATGGAATTAGTTTCAATGAAGAAATTGAAGATTTTGGTTTCAAAAAAAGTTATTGTTGTCGCGATTTAACCGACGTAATAAAAAGAGTGAGGAGTCGACGAAATCATAAGCCGGTTTTTTCCTCTTTATTTCTCCAAAGCTGATTAATTTTTTTTAAATAATATAAAAGGGATTTTGACACGTGTATATGCTTTTCTTTTATTTGTCGTATTTGTGAAATTTTGTTTACTGAATATCTAAACACGTCGATATAATTAGATAATTTTAGTACGTTTACATAGTTCATGAAACTTATGATATTTAATGTATGGTAAAAATAAAAACATCAATATATCTCTCTGACAGGTATTGATTGTATAATATAGATACATATTTATAAATACATATAAATACACTTTTGTTTCATTACATTAATCATAAATTCAAATAGAATAAAGAAAAATGATTTGATAAACGCCGTCAGCGTTTTCTTTAATCAACAGGAAGGCAGTAAAGTGGAAAATTCGTTTTTTGTAATTTATTAATAACACGATACTTATGTCTGAAACGATATCGTTTCAGGCGTGTTGCTTTCCTGGATCACTCGTTGTATATCTAGTAATGAAGCGATATGACTGGTTATCTGTACTCGACTAGCATGCATACGATGGTAAACTCGTCACAGTTTCCTCACCAGCCTCGGTATATGTCTAGATGACAAGAGTTTTAACAGGCGAGCAATTGGTAATTGCTTGTTTTGGATATACATTATATATACGTTCAGTACGGTCGTTTTGTTGTTCTTGGATACAAAAAATAACAATAATATACCGACTATTACATAGAGACTTCTTCTTAGAGAAATGTATGTGCTTAAAAAAGACACAAGCTCACAGTATATGGGCGTTATCAAATATTTAACAAATCAAAACTTCTGTATTTGACCCACTGCAATATGTAACCGTACGAAAATTACTGAAGACTTTCAGCCTCATTTATTTTCTTATGTTATAGTTAACATTAATCGCTACTCTGTACGCGTTTATCGATTCTTCAAGGCAGTAGTTAATAATTTATTTTGTGTCGTAAATATTTCGCCTTATATCATCTCTAGAATATTTAATTTTAGAAGGAATTATGCTAATTAAAAAAACGTTAAAATTATTATTTATAATTCTATAATATGCATATTTATTTATAAATATTTTATATTGTCTGGTTTATAAAATTAATTAAAATCGATTAAGTATTGATTGAGTTAAATCAAGACAGAATAATAGTCAAACAAACAAAAAAATAATGTGATTTTAGCAATCAGAATCTTTTATAATATAATGTGTCTATCACGGCATATTATATGAGCAAAAAAATGTACAAATCAATTCAATTACAAAGTAGTGTGAAACATTTATATAGTTTAATAGTAAAATATTGAGAGCTCCGTAAACGCTTCTAGCATCACCTGTACACAGATTGTAGTTACCGCAAATGCTTTCTGGTATAATGACGGGTGGGTGTTAATAAGATATAAAACTTTAATGATTTAGGCCACAATTTGCGTGTGGGTAGGATTACAAATGTTAATAAAACTTCGAAATTAATAGAGTTAACTCACCTCATATAATAAACACTTCCTGTTATGCTATTTAAGGAAAGATTTATTTTGGTCAAAGACAATATCTACTTACTAATTTATATTAGTTTGAGTTGTTATGAATAAATGTTCTGGGTACACCGATTATTGATTTTAATGCAAGACTTAAAAGTAGTGTTACGATGTCTCATGTGAAACAATTTTATAGATTAATTATTAGGTATTGTTTATGACTCTGAATCGTTGCTTAATTCTTTAAGCCAGTTATCTCGCAATCCAAAATAAGGTACGTAATGTTGTTTAAGTTTGTAAGTTAGACAATAAAATTTTGGAAAAAATTACCATAATTTAGTTGCTCAAAAGGCTAACCGCTTTTGTTTTTGCCCCTATCAAGACCCATTAAATATTAATTTAACACACATACATACACGCATACATATTGCTGACGTAATATTAAAATGATGTGTTTACTGGAATTGCTAAACGTAAGGACTAATACAAGCAACTAATAATGTAATAATAATGAGTTATGCTAATTTCAACAAGGATAAATGAAGCACAATCTATCCTCTCAATTTTCCGATAATAAATATATGGAGGAGTTATTGAGGCGTGTATGCTTGGTACACATATACGTTTCAACAACTCATACATATATAAATAGTTAGCTAGGTTAGCTAAGATAGGTCGCGATTTTGCATGCAACGAGCCGAGGTGTGCCGTGCACTCTTGAGCTTGTTGCCAAAATAAAATCGGCTGAGTGCCTTAAGCGCTCGGCTTAGTAGTCCGGTGAAGCTGTTAAGACCTTGCTGGGTCAATAGCGTAGTCACTTCGAAAAAAAAAGCACAATCTATCTGTGATCGTTATTTCGATATAGCTTCGGAAATTAGCAACAAAGAAATTCTACAACTGGTAAAAATATAATTTATTGTTTATCAGTATGTACGTACACCCTTTAATGGACTTTAATAAACCACTTTTAACAAATTAAACATTCTGGTGATACGGCAAACTATATTTAAAACCGTATTAAATTATACTACAATAATTTTCACGGGTTAAATCCATAGCAACGTATACTTGTAATATTTAAAATGGCATCATATTGTAAAAACATGTGACATAAGTTAAATGATGAAAAAAACTGCATCTTTAAAGGATTCTGGTTTTGAATGTTATAATTATTTTTTTGCGTATTTTTAATGTAAGTGGGCAGATTCGAAAACTTTTAGTACGTCCTATGCCCTGAATAACTTAATTGTTTAAAAGATAAATTTGTTTATAATAAAAATAATCCCATAGTTTCCAACATCAACCTTTAATTAAATTATTTTAAAATCAATTGATAAAATTTACAAAGTTTTTATACGAGTATATGTACAGTTACACAGATTTTAATATTGATTAAAAGTAATAAATACCATTTTAATCTAAACTATTAGAAATATTCACAAAAAAAGTACAATTAAATAAAACATTACATACATTTTACAGGTCGCACTTAATACAATCTTCATTTGCTATTCAAAAATGACTTAGAAGTGCTTTGTTTTAAATGAATATACAGGAAGGAAAGCTGTAAAAAAAGTAATATACAACCATATTAGTTGTACGTCTTACGAAAAAAATTACAAGCGCAAATGTTACAGTTTTAAACAGCTTTTTAAAAAATAGTTTCCAATTTAAAAATAGATGAAACATAAGATAATGCTCTTTTACCACTACGCACCAACTTTACGGAACTAATTTTTATCCTGACGTGCCTTTACAATTTCACTGAACTACTGTACATAATGCGTACACTATTATGAAGGTATTTTTAGTGTTTTTTTTTTTTTTATAAAGGGAAAAGTATGTTTAAAGTTATTGAAATCTAAAATGCTTTGGTGATATCTTATTTGAGTATTCGTATTTCATGAATGTAGAAGCTTTTTAGAAACCGACATGTTAATGGGTTCCTACAAATGTATTCTTCGTCCAATTGGCTAAATTCCAGTATGCAGCTATTTTGTTATTTACATTTTCAGGCTTGCTAGTGGTAGTCAACCCTAGTATTAAGGTATAACGTCGCAGGTTAATTACTTAAGCACGTGAATTTTCCAGATAATTATAAAGTACGCAGAGAATACCCAAAAATAATATCTGTCGGGGGCAGCGTTAAAATGGCTTCCATATAGAAAGTATGACGTCATCCATAGTTGCGTCATGGTTATGATTTAATCGATCAATCCACCAACACCAGTCGAATAACATGTTAACTGAAATAGAAACATAACACTTACTATAGATACAACGAATTATCTGCATATGTGACTAGCCCAACTATCTGAGCGCATATACCCAGCATCTAGTCGTGGATCGCCTTTTAAGACATCAAGATACATAAACAGCCGATACCTCCAACCAATGGCGTTTCACATCGAGGCAAATAAAGAACAGCTGAGACCTTCAACCAGTGGTGTCTCACATCGTGGGTAGATAATGAACAGCCGATAACTTCCACCAACAGCGTTTGAGGTCATTAGTAACACCCCCCTTATAGTTAATAGCGCAGTTGCACAGGTCAATAGTGGCTTCCCCGATATATCCTTATACAAAAGTCATAAACTAAATTGTCTTATTAATATTAATTAAGGCCAAATGATTTATACGTTGTTAAATATTTTGGAAAAATATAATATACAAAAAAATATTGAAAAATCGTTACAAAGAAATGATTAATTATTAAAATCAACACATTTAATTCTTTCTATAAATTACATATTTCGATGGTACTATCGTAAAGTTAATTCTTATAAATATATTTCTTACAAAAAAAAATTAGAAAAAGTTCCACAACATAATAATTTTTAAGAAAGTTATGCTAGTGTTTAAATTCAAATTAACCTCTTTTGATTTTGGCACCATATCTATAATAAATAAATAAATTATGTATATTAAAATTTTTGCATGATTACATTGCAGCGAGTTAATTTTAAAAACAGAATAAAAGTAAAAATTCTTATAAGTGCTTATTACAGTTTAATTTTATACTATAAAATATTTTCAAATGTGGTCAATGTCCACTTAACTTTTAATTCTTAAATATTATGTATTTACACATTATTTTAAATAGAACCGATTCCAAATTTATATATTTACATAAATCCTTTATAGATTCTTAACGTTATAAATAAAATTCAATAAGATAGACTTGTAATATTGGTTTTCATAAGAAAGAAAGTACACTACGATAAAAACTCACATTAATTATCAATTATTAGTACAATGATAAACTGCTTAGATATTATATCACATTTTTACATCGAAACATTATTTACATCATCATAAATGTATTAAATATGAAAAAGATATCCGCAACTATGTTGTTGAAAATAAATTACATTATGTACAGAAAAGCGAGCTTAATATGAGAATATTTCTCTGGAAAAATATATTATTTAATACAACAAACGTAATAATTATATCCCTTTTACAAAAGGAAGTAGAGTAGTTATACATAACTTAGGTATAAAATTCATTACAGTCACTGTTTACCGTTGAATGGTCCGCAATACAATATTAATGTTATGAATGGTAACGAGACGATGATAACATTCCTGTCATCTCTCGATGACGTAGACGACGGTATTAAATTCCTGTAGTCCTTCGCCTCGTTCTGCGATGGGTACGTGTACGTTCTATCGGTGACACTTTTAACGTCTTGCGGACACGGGAGCGTCTCGACCGGTATCTGTAATAGCGCCCTTTCGTTTTCTCCTTTAACAGATTTAGGTTCGTCAACGTAGGTTTCGTCCGTCTCATCTTGAATGAAATCGTCGGGATTATCCGCGTAATCTTTTATTTTACTTTTATCATCGTTACCGTCTAGATTGTTTGAGCCGATCACGTTTCTTTCGAAGTAAGTGAAGTGTGAATTTATGGACGGGTCGCCGTTGTATTTGCAAATGAAATTTTCTAAAGACGTTCGCACTTTCACGCTCTTCGCTTCGTGTCGGAGCTTATGCATCCATGCGAGATGGCAGTCGCACGTGAATTCGTTCCCTGTAACAATCGAAGATTTAATTAATTCCATGATTGTTCTAGTAAGACCGTACGTGCAATCTTGACATTATTTGAGTTTTTGCTAATGACTCAAATTCAAATCTAAGGGACTGGTATAATTAAATTTAATTCACGAAGATAAATTTTGACTTCAAAACATTATACGTACCTTCCAAGTAGATATAGCTATTTTGGTTCTTTAAATTATCGTAGATTGGGCGTAGGTTATCAAAAGTAAATCTCTTTAGCTTGTTATGTCTCAAGTCCAAAGCGGCGAGTCCCCTGACACCTTCGAAGAGTCCTCCGGCTAGAGTAACAAGTTTATTATGACTCAAGCTCAACTTTCTTAATTGCGACAGTCCATCGAAAGTCCTTTGAGCCAAAATATAAATTTCATTATAATCTAATAACAATGATTGTAAATTCCATAACTCGGTGAAAGTAAACGAATTGAGCGCTGTTAATTTATTTCTTCTCAAATCTAATCTTTTTAAATTAGCGAGACCGTTAAAACATTCTTTCTTCAGATCACTTATGTTGTTTCTATCGAGTTCTAATTCAACTAAATTAATCAGGTGCCTGAATGCACCTTCTTGTATGACACTTATATTGTTACTAGTTACATATAATTTTTGTAGCCCTGGTAATTCGTAAAACGTCTCAGTCACGAGTTCTGATATCCGATTTTCGTCTAAAGTGAGTGTAGTCAGGTTCGGTAAGTTGTAAAATGAGTGCTTGCTTAGATGTTCTATCTGGTTCTTCGTTAATGTCATACCTTGTACTGAAGTAATGTTAACAAATGTATAACTTTCTATCGTTTGAATCGAACTGTGTTTTATACTAAATTGTCTTATCTTCCTTAAATATCTGAAAACCTTAGCTGGTACAAAATCCAACCCACCATCTGCTCTGACATTGAAAGCCAATGTTTCTATATTTGACTGTGAAATGAAGCTTGCCCATAGCGGGTCTGTTCTTTCTATTCCTCCATTGAAAACCCAGCATTCTGTTTTAACTGCTTCGTTTATATCTTGACTGTTCTCGCAATAACAGTGTACTTTCGAGTCACGATCGCTAATGTCGCAAACATTTGTAGTCGGCAATGTTTTATCCTTCTGCTTTCTTCGATTTGCATCAAGAGCTTCTATTGCAAACAGCAACAGTACCAAGGTAGCGGGTAACTTCTGCGCCCGCATACCTTCAACCTGTAAAGAAAATATATATTAATACAAATAGTAATTTTCTACACAAAAAATATTCAGGTCACTTTATCCGTTAGGAACCTTTCTGAAATATTTCTTACAACGTTCGTGACTAACATATGTAAAGGAATTTATTCTGAATCAAATATAAAAATTTGTACAAAAATATTTCTTGCCAGAATTTCAATTGCGAATTCAGGCTTTATACGGCAATAAAATATAAGGCGGCAATAAGTACAATTCTTAAGGTATTTTAATTAAAGCATTAGCTATAAATGAATTTAACATTACATCTTATCATTTTCAAATTAAGTATGAAATACGAGTATGTAGGACGTAGCCTAATAGGGGTATTGAATATTGTTTTATTAACATTCTGCTGGCTTACTAGATTATTTATTGAAAATATTTTATTAGATGTTATAATTATTTAAATTCTCTCTCTCTCTCTCTTAAGATCTTATGTCAACAAACTGTCGACGCAGAGGGCAAACACAATGCTTCTCCGTGTAAATCTGTCAATGGCTTCTAATTTAATTAATTTTGTATTTTTAATTACTACACTTATATTATATAATCTTATTAGTTACTCTATAAAGTTGTAGTGATTTTAAATAACAGTGTAGTGTAACATGTTTATATACTAAGTATAGAAGGAGATGGCTCTTTTTATATTTTAATATTTTTTTATACTTTGAGTATAATCTCTTCTTAGGTTAAATGACGATTTATTTTAAATATATTATAGGTGGCAAAAGAACAGGCTAGTCACCTGATGTTAAGCGATCACCGCCGTCCATAGACACTAACAACGACAGAGAAGTCACAAGTGCGTTGCCAGCCTGGGTTTGGATATAGGGTCATATGGGAGTGGGATGGAGGAGGGACTAGGAAAGTGGAAGTGGGGGAGAGGGAAGTGGCAGTGAGGGGAGAGGATGTGTATTCCTCCTGCGCTCTTTCTGATCAATCGAAACGCAACAATGCAAGCACTATTACTTCACGTCAGTTTTCTATGAGAGAGTAGTTCACCGGGCGAGCCAACCCATTCATGCTGAAACCAATAATAGCTTTTGCGTGGCTCTACCACCAACGAAAAAGTAAAACAAGATGGCAAACAATGCTAAATTTAAAGATAAACTGCCTCTCAAGTACAGCTGCCAGAACATATCAACAGCTGTTTGGCGGTTGATTTGCAGCATGAGGATTGCAACAGACAGCCTTAGAATAAGCACTTCAAGCATGGTTCTTAAGGCTCTAAAGTATCACTGCCGAAGCGAATACATAAGTTATTATATTTGGTGATAAATTTTTAACGTATCGGCCAGATGGAGATTTAAAAAAAAATAGTATTTGCCAATGTTACTATGATATTTTCCTTCAGCAAAAGAGGTTCGTTCCATGATAGATATTCTATCAAAGAATATTACTACTAAGCTTTTAGCGCTGTTATAAAAAATAACTGAATTGAAAAATTTAGCACTTTATATACAGTTTCGTTGTGATAAGATTCTAACTGTCCCTGGAACGTCATGCGTATAGCCGTCTCAATTTCTAACATAATTAAGACTTACTCCCACGTAGTTTACATGGTAAAAGTATATTAAAATTCCTACGATTCTTTGAAATTAATATTACACACACGGTCTCAAAATACACAGATATTGATTCTTATTTTTTCATTTTTATTTTTGAAAACCAACCTTCTAGAATATTACTACCGTTATCGAGTAAGTAATAGATATTACAAGCATATTGTGATAATTTCGATATTTCAACAAGACGGCTCCCTTGTTAGAACTTTCCAGATAGTTCTTGTGCCATTTTAAAGTTCATAATGCTAATAAATAAATACGCTACAATTGAGTTCATTTTAATCTCCACAAACTGTTTGCCTCCAGTGTTAGATTTAGGCCATTTCCAGGCACGTCTCATAAATTTCTTAAATAATTAGCAGTTTTGAAATAATCTAAATAGCAGAAATCAATTGTTTATTACTTTTAATGACTTTCGATTTACATTACATTAAATTGTATATAAATAATCAGTATATTTTATGAATATATTTTTAATTAAATTATTTAGAAAAACTAACAGTTAACTTTAATAAAAATGACTAAATAGGGACATAGCTAAAGTCTAATTATACGTTTTTACTTATAGAAATAAATAAACAAGAAAAAGATAGATATATAAATAAACATAACGATTATAAACACAAAATAACTTAGATAAGTGTTTAGATAAAAGTTACCTAAATGAAGATACGCTAGCGTAAAATAAATCTAAATTAATATGTAAAGAATTGAAATATTTATATGCCCGGATTACTGAAGCCATTACTAATTTCAGCAGGAATGAGTCGGCTCGCGCGGTGTAGCACCACCCTCGCACAGAATACCGACCTGAAATAACAGTACTTGTATTGTTGGATTTCGTTTGGTCAGAGCGAGCACCGGAAGTCCGCCTCCCTTCTCCGCCTTCCTCTATCCACTCCTTCTCCCCAAACGCATGCTGAAAACGCACTTGTAATCCCACTAGTTTTGCTAGTGTCTATAGACTGCGGTGATCACTTAACATTAAGTGATCAATTAGTTCGTTTGCCCTCTATGAGTAAAAAAGAAAAAAATGCATTTTGCCTGTATATTGTCCTTACATATGGTATATATATTAGTTTAGATTTTCTTAATATACTTGTGTGCACACACAACTCAACATTAGACAATAGTTCTGGACAGAGTACAATTGTGTAGTTACATTTCAAAAAGAACTATGTAATGACACAATTCCATTGACTATATTACTCAAAAAAGTTACATTTACATTACGTTACATTATATACATAAACAAACGAAGTATAAGTGGTTTGTTTGCTTTGAAAATATAAAAATACGCTATTAAAAAAATCAGTGATTTTCAAACGTTGAAACGAGAAAGCATTACATAATATGGAAAAGATTACAATTGTTTGTCAGTACTCGTTTAGAAATCAGATCGTTAATCAAGAATGAACAGCCAATTACTCCAACCAATGGTGTCTTAGAACGGGGGTAAATAATGTCAAGATGAATGAACAGCCAATACCTCTAACCAATACTGTTTCAGAGCGAGATAAATAGTAGCCAGTCATTAGTATGGATTAACATTAGTCAATAGTACCGACGTAGGTCAATAGTAACTCCAAAGATTTATACATAGTCAAAACAACGAAGTCAATATTATGAGTAGTTATATAAACATAACTAACCATTGTTACTTAATCTAACGTTTACAAACATAACACAACTTAATACAGAAATCCGTTTAAACCGTCTTCTCTCAGAAAGTTATCACGCGTACACGATTTGCATATAACAGGAACTGTTTAAGTTTGTGATAGCCCGTTAATTAACGCGTTTCGAGTAAATATTTACTGTACTATATTAAAGGGAATGCTCAACCCTCGCTTCCTTGAAGCACACAATAAATACAGGGTTAAGGTATGGGGATGGGAAACAAGAACGTCAATAGGGAGTTTTAGGCGGGATCTTGGAATGTCACGTTTTTACATCATATTCATAATCTTGTGTTATATAGCTGTATAATTTGTAACATTGGTGGTGTTTTACGTAACAGAGTTTAGCTATTGTGCACCAGAGAAGTGGTTGGGAAATAATGCCACGGAGCATGGATTTTGACTTGCAACAAAAACTCCCTGAAAAATTTTAACAAGATGGCCCACATGTAGTTAGTTCATAGAAATAATCGCAAGAAACTTGTAATGTAACTTAATTTGTAATTGTAATGTAATTACTTTATGACAGTAATAATCTACTACATGATTAATTGTTAAAAAAAGAAGTCATTATATTATGATTCTAGGAAGGTATTATCCATATACAGAATTACTATATCATGGTGATCTTAAGACTCTTGAATCTACCGTTATTCATACGTTTGCTTAATATGTTTCATTATCAATATTTTTAAAACTGGTACAAATTGTGCTAATTTTAGCTGCAGTAACACCAATTCTATATATATTTTTGTCAATGGTTATGACGGATAATTTGATAAACTACAAAGTGGACGTCGAAGCTTTGGTAAAACCAACAGTTATGGATTGAATATTATGGATTTGATCGAATTGATTATTTAAAGAATCGAATCGAGTTTGAATTTAAAAAATTTAGTCCAATTGTGGTAACCTCATTGCGTCTGTTGATGCGTGGAACGACTAACCTACAAGTACTTACTTATACGTGCTAATTTGATATATGATTGACTGAAGTGATGCCACAAAAATAGCCGCACCAATATTAGTTTGGAGGTTTTGAAAATTAGTCTGGACAAATAACAGACACTTCAGTTTTATATAATGACATATATTCATGACAATATTTAAAGTTTTTACTGTCAAACAGTGTACTGGTACTCTTGTTGTTAGTGAAGTTAGAGTCATGAATTGTAGTGGCAACAAATAAGTTCCTTACTTCAGCAAAGAAATGAAATTTAGTACATTTGGCGGTTGACTCACGATTTACTACATTACTATATTTTATTTGACTGTACTCAGCGACCACTTGGCATCGTGGTCGGTGTGCTCAGTAGGTATGCCAAGCTAACTGCTCTTTGAAGATAGATCGTTCAGATACTTTTTTTAATAACTGGCCTTTTCCCAACAATTTGCGTCAAGTTAAATTTAATTTTGTGGAATCATGTCAAGCGATTTTTAATATCTTAAGGCTATTATAGGGCGGATCAATATGTAAACGATTGTGATTTTTGGAAAAACGCCCCCTCTATGTGCATCCACTAATAACCAATGTAACTATTTATGTTTTGTAAAAATATATAACATAAGAGATAAATTAGATCCAGTTCTTCTCGATGACTGGGGATTTCGGAAAACAGAACGGGTGGTAGCTTTGAAGTTCATAAGCGCCTTCTCAGGACCTACATTGAATGAGGGATATTTTTATTTTTAACATTGCTTAATATAGTGATCTTAAACTTAAGACAAAAAATACAGGACATAAAAAATATTTCTTCAATAGTTGTAAAAAATACCTTGAATAATATTGTAATGTTATAACTCACAATTAATCGGAGATACATTCTTAAACAAATTAATATACTCGAAGACATGTACCAAACGCTTATTCAGATTTATCACCGCTGCCATCTCTTTACCTACTTCTATACGTTGATTAAATACCCGGGTTGTAAAGTCTCCGGGCCACAGATTAATAACGGCTAATAATTATAAATGGGGCCACTCCGAGTCGAGTTTATGGACTGTTTTGTTCTTTATTAGTCTGTTTATTGCTGTAATGTTTCATTTGGGCTGTTCTGAAAGAATTTATTAACTGCCGCAACTATGTACGTTAAAATTTGCATACTTAATATTCTACCTTTTTAAAGTTATAAAGCACTTTTTTGTGAGTTATAGTAAAGTTAATACTTCTTTAAATTTTGTTGGTTTAAATTGTGGTTATAATTTTAAATAAAATACCATTTTCATATTAAATGTATTTTTCTCGTGTATTTTGATGAATGTTTGTTTAATGATTTTACGGAAATATTTTTTACATAACACATTTGTTGGTTTATATTGCCTGACAGAAAAATTTCGGTTACCACAATAATGGCTTCAAATTTAAGATATGTTAGGTAATGTATGTAGGTTTAGGATTATGATAGTCTTATTCACTGCTAAAATTTAGAAAGTCTTATTATATATCCCTCTCTATCTTTGAGCCAAAAAAAATAAATCGATTACCTATAAAGACGCATGATCATGAAATAGCAATGTAAAACTTAATAGTTACACTTTTATTAGATGATATGTAAGTATGTATCCATATAAATATTATTAAAATAGAATCCCCATTTATTCCTGAAATGGAATAATTGAAGTTAAACACGTTTCAGATATGTCAAGATACGAAAAACCCGGTACGTAAGAAATCTACATTATATCAACAACCAACACTACTTTGCAGAGTTTATAGACGCCACCCACGACCTAAAGCAAAAGGGTATAAAAACAAGAACAAACGAAAGCTACATAGAATTTAATTATGCGGATGCAGATGAAAAAAGGTAACGATTTATGTTTCTCGAAATAAGAAGAATAGGCCTTCGTGCTGTGAATTGCTTTCAATTTTAAATTGAATATCGTAAATGTTATACTTAAATTATCCGAATTTATATTTTGGACAGGAATATCGCTGCTTTGCAAAAGCAGTAAATTTAGTTATGGTGCTACCTAAACCTAGCCATGCAGTAATTTACCATTCTTATCACCTTCATCATTTTTGAAGATTGTAATTGTAATGTTATAAAGAGGTAAAGCTTGTGGTGTTTTGAGTTTGTGACGTTGTAGGGGGTAATCTCAGAAACTACTGGCCGGATTTAAAAAATTCAAAATTTCAATATTACATAGCTCATTTATCTAGAATGGTTATAGGCTATATATCATCACGCTAAGACCAATAGGAGCGGAGAACCAATGAAGAAAGTTTTACAAACAGGATTTTTTTTCTTCTTGGGAGCTTCCACTGTGTGTTAGCGTTAGCCTAAAGTAACTATTCGACGCGGACGAAGTCGCGGGCTGAGGCTAGTATTATATAAATTGAAGATATACCAAAATGAGTTGTTGATATTGCAAACAGAAAACCACAATAAGTTTATGATGATATCTATAATGTCTTTAACTCCTTTTTAGTTTATGTATAAGTCTACTTTCCTCCTCTTTCATTACTAAATGTATCACAACAATTTTATGTTAATTATGAAGTATAATAAAACATTTAACGTCTGTCATGATATTACTTTTTCAGGAATAAAAGTGAAAGTAAATAGATTACTGAGAATTATTAGAAGACGAAATTTCTGTGAAAGAAAACTTCATGAAGGAATTAGAACGTTAATAGATTTTCTACAAACGTATCTATTTACGTAATTTCATTGCAGCGGAAACACTTAAAGAACCAAAACGAACTGTAATACAATAAATAATACAGTAGATTTGGTATCATGAAATATATGCCATTTTCTCCTTTATACTATGAAGCTGATTTATACGTATGATCGGATATTAATGAGAATTGTGTAGGTTTACAAAATCATAAATTATTCAAGCGAAACCTTCATAACCGCATGCCACCGCGACTCTGTTACACGAACGTCGTATTGGGAAATTTATTGTTCGACTGCGCACTCGCTGAGAATTTCTGCGTTCACCAGTAATTCTATTCCCAGTTCGTATTACTTCGGCTGTTTGATATCTGCCGATGTCTTGAGCCTTTCGATAAATAAATTCATGCCATAAATATCTTACGAAATAACTAGAACGATATAGGTTGAACCTAAAACTGTTTTCTTCTGTGACATTGACAAATATGTACTATGGTTGTTGTACTTTTGTGTTTGTCTTGTCTCCTTTAGATTTATGATTTAAGGTGAGTGATCTAAATATAAACAATTCTTACCTGTGGTTATTATATGTAATTAAGCGATTAAATGACACATAATATCTCTTAATAAGCCGATAAAATAACCCCGTGCTTTAAATGATACTGCGGTTTGATTTTAGTACAAGTACCGTTGCGAATCATTTACTCTTAACCCACAAGATATTGCTTTATCTTACTAAAAGCAAAAGTAGATAACGGATGTTAAGCATATTTTGTTCAGTAATTATTAAAAATAGAAAACATGTTACGCTAATTCCCAATACTTCGACATAATTATATTAATCCGCACTATTAAATGGGCAACAAGGAATATATTGCTATTCTATTAGAATTTTGATTCCTATAACTATTACATTTAGTCTTGCATTAAACTAATTATTGTAAAGTAAGAGGTCCTTTAGGAGTATGTTTTTAGCAAATATTAACATGAAATTGTTTTGGTGAATACTGAAACATTACTTGCATCTCAAATACCATGTTGTCCAAAAGGTTATGCTTCTAGGTTAACGTCATTTCCTATGACTTACTCCTAATATATTATTATCATGGTCACAGACCCCTTGACTTATGCACTAATAATGACAACTGCCTACTTCAATACTTTCTATATTATCTTTATACGCTCATTGTCTTACCGTCGTAAAAGGTCGTGGATATTTCTCGCTCTCGACATGATTAATACGATTCATTTTAGGCTATTTGTCACCGTTAATAATACTAAAAAGGGTGATTCTGGAAGTTATTGGTGTCGAGATATACTTTGATGTATGGACCCAAGGGATGTTTTCGTGGTAACTTGAGATTGTAATCGTAATGGGGTCAGATAAATGTTTTTCTTTTATATATTTTTTTTTATTGTAGCACGGCAAAGTGACTTCACTATGCCTGATGGTAAGCACAGTACAATCCAAAAATAATAGCGACCACCGATTGACACACTGTCCCGATGGCCCGGTCACCACTATCATGCCGGCCTGTAATAAGCTGGATATGCACAGGCTGATCCCGAAACGCGACCCGTAGAAGCGAATCACTATTACGGGCTTTTTCGCCATATACATGGTGGTTGCGACCCAGTCGGGCTGTAAAACCCTACCACCCCGCTTGCGCCATTGCCTCGTTCATTATTCAGCAGGGTACACCACGTGCAGGTGAGGTTGGCTTGGGTGTCTCAAGTCTTATGATGTTATTCGACACCCCTTACACCCCAAAATATATTATATGTCATCATAAAAATTATTACAGTAACCATAATCGTTCCTATGTTTTTTGATAACTATATAATGTTAATTCCTTATAGTGATATACCTTATTTTATAAACTATCGTAATCCAATATCAGTGTTTGCCGAGAGGTGAATTTTTCAATTGAAATAATAACAGCGTAATAGTTAAGAGGATTAACTTTCCTTAGTGTTATAAATGTGAAGGCGAGTATGTTCGTTTCTTACGCTTTGACTTCTTAGGCTAACCAACCGATCATCATGAAATATTGAGTACATGTTATTACAGGTGCTTTTCATCCAGAATAAAAGAAGTACTGAACCAGATGGCTAGGTCAAATCTACAATCTACATTTAAACTACATAAACTCATGTGGTGGAGGGGCATTGCATTCTAACACCCACTTCACCTTTGAGGGACCTGTACTATCTTTGACTCCTCAGATCACACTTGGGCCCCTAGCAGCGTCAACACCTCCCTAGGGAGTAGTTGCAGTGCTAGTCGTAATTGCCTACTCCGTCGCCTTAAAGACGTATAAAGACAACAGGGGGATTTAGTTCGTGCGAACCGGACATAACCCATCCCTATCTGTCCGGCGGGTTAGGTATCCGTTAGGGATCTCCCCATGTAAAAAAAAGGTCAAATCATATCATAAACTAGTAAATAATACTATGCAATTGCATGCAGAAAGTTCATTTATACATTGTCGCTAAGTTTAAACGTTTGACTGAATTTTTCTTTACGTTTCTAGTCGAAATACATTCACAATAGAGATCGATTTATAAGTTGAAGATGATAGCCAGCCGGGCAAGTATTAAAAATACCTTTCCACCATTTTTATTTATTTTAAAATTATTGAATGATACTTCAGGTATGTTTTAGTATTCAGCGACCATTGCTTCAAAGAACTTAAACAGTAGGCACCTTTCACGAAATTCACGAAATTTGGGGTGTAAGGGGTGTCAAATAACATCATAAGACTTGAGACACCCAAGCCAACCTCCTGTATGTGGTGCACCCTGCTGAATAACGAACGAGACAATGGCGAAAGCGGGGTAGTAGGATTTTACAGCCTGACTGGGTCACATCCACCATGTATATGGCGTAAAAGCCTGTAACAGTGATTCGCTTCTGCTGGTCGCGTTTTTGTATCAGCCTGTGCATATCCAGCTTTTTGCAGGCCGACATGATAGTGGCAACCGGCGATGGATAGTGTGTAAATCGGTGGTCGCTATTATTTTTGTATTGGACTGTGCTTACTATTAGGCGTAGTGCAGTCATATTGCCGTACTACAATTAAAAAAAAAAATAGCTAACAAATTTTCAACTTAGAAGTTATGCATATGGCTGTTGCGAATCAAATGGAGTTGAGTACTCAGCAAGCAATGACTTTTTTATGAATTCTAAATCTACAAGCAGTATCATCTCGTTGACCGTATTTATATCGTTCAAGACACATCAGGAGCTTTATTGCATGTCGTTTGTCTCCCTTAATGATTGTAAAAAGGCAAGTCTCCGTTACTATCGGCGTCGACATAATCTTTGATAAATAGGTTTAGGGGTTGTTTTTGCGTCGTGTCGCCGTTGAATCATATCGGCTGTAGGATAGTGACTATTCATTTATAGTGAATATTGTCTAGTAATTTGGAGTATTTTAGGGCAAAGGCATAATGATCTAAATGATCTATCTGATGTTAAACAATGACGTGGTAGTGAAAATACTTTTTACATCAAGATTGTAGTGACAATTCTTGCAGACACATTACAGATGTCTTACATCGTTTGGCAGATCTTTAAAAACATTATGATTCACTTTTAGAAAAGCTTTGTTTGAAATATTTACATTAACGGAAGGAGATTTTTCTGAATTCCAACTTTCCGCAAGCATTTTAGCTAGTGATTAATACTACGATGAAAAGTGACTGTTGGTAAATGGTAAATAATTCCTCGTACTATGACTTATAATATAAGCAATAGAATGAAAACACAGAAGTACAAGTCTACTTACACTCAAACTGCAATACCGTTTATGAGTTTACGGCTTGTCTAAAAGTGGTAGAATATTTTTTTTGTATGCCAAAGGGCACCAAACAGACGAGCGAATTACTATTACACGGTGATTTGTTACCGTAGCCTATAGACAACTGTAATACTTGGGGCATTATGATAATACCTTAATAATATTTTTAAAGTTAGTTCTTTTTTTTATATCATATAGGAGGCAAACGAACAGACGGGTCACCTGTTGTTAAGTGATTACCGTCGTCCATAGATACTAGCAACCCCAGAGGAGTAGCACGTGCGTTGCCAGCCTGTGTTTGGGGGAGTGGAGAGAAGAGGGGAAGGGAGAGGAGAAGGGAGGGGAAGAGAAATGGGTTTCCGGCGCTCTCACTGACCGAAAGAAACGCAACAATGCAAGCACTGTTACTTCACGAAACACGAAAAATCTCGCAATTATGTTCCTTATTATAAATATCTTTCAAAAAATTAGAAAATGATTAATATAATGTGAACATATAACTATAGAATACGTATAAATATCAATTATAATAACTCGAATTTCTACTCAAATCAAAATTAAATTTCTTCGCCAAAATTGGAATTTAAAGTATTTATATAGAAGTACTTAGCCAACCGTCGGAAGTATTGCGCTACCGAAAAGTGACAAGAAACTTTGAGAATGTTTATTGCCTTCGCAGCCTGCCAATAAGTTTAGAAAATTTTAATTGAAATATTAAAAAGGCACCCCTAAGATGAATCTTGTGAGAGAAGTCAAGCGGACTATACTCATGGCGTCGAGTCAAATTGTTATGCGCCCCTCGAGGCGGAATGTTCGAGTTAAACGTATCTCTTTACGCGCGGGAACTGAAAGCATTAATAATTCTACTGAGTGCCCTCTTGCTTGCTTGTTTATTTTTCCCTCTTACTTTTCACTCAACCAATGTTAAGAGCGCTACTGAGATACAGATATATTATTGCACTTACATGGTCTCTAGTTGGTTTGGGGCGTCCATGATTTTTGTTACATTTTTTGGAGTGAAATTTTTTTTAGACGCGTCCCAAGGTTTTTTTTTTCTAGAACTGACTACGCTATTGACATAGCAAGGTCTTAACAGCATCACCGAACTACTAAGGCGAGCGCTTAAGGCACCCAGCCGATTTTATTTGAGCAACTAGCTCAAGAGTGCTCGGCAACGTCCTGGGGTATTTTTTGGCGAGAGATAAAGTTATAATTTTGTGTCATGACATGCTAGTAAGTATGACCGATGGTACTGCGGTTGCGCGGCTTGCGTAAACTAGCAACGCGTAGTATAGAGGTGTAAATATAATATTGATACTTTGCAGCATAAGATTTTATTGATTAATAAACAGCCTTATGTTAATAATCCAAATATGGAAATTATGAAGTATAATAATTTATACTATAATTAATTAAAACATTCAAAAGAACATTCAGCAACATCAATAATTTTGTTTTGTTTGAAATATGAACGACCGACGAATTTTTTGGATAATACTCTTACAAAAATACTAAATTAATGATAAAAAATCAGAAGGTAGGGTTAGGAAACTCAAAATTGGGGGCGATAGATACTTTTTGGTACATAAAAAAATCCAAAATGGGAAAAATTACAAAAAATAGACAAAAAAACTGAATAGACCACCCTTATTTCCTAGAGGTATTAAATATATGTATTTTACGACCTATTCTCGTACCTACCAAATATACTATTAAAATTTCATAAAAATAGATCCAGCCGCTTCGGAGGACTTTGGACTCGAACACCGTGCCATGATTTTTATATATTAGAAGATCTCGTGGTACTATAAAAAAATCTCGTCATTCACTTTCGTGTTCTAGTCGAGAATAGAAGCTTTGTCTATTCTCTATTATTTTTATTAATACCGCAGCTCACAGAAATACCAACGTGAAGTGACAATGTTTGCATTGTTGCGTTTCGTCCGGTCAGTGAGATCGCCAGAGAACCATCTCCCCCAACCCTCCCTATCTCCTCTACTCCCAAACAAAGGCTGGCAACGCACATGCGACATCCCTGGTGTTGCTAGTGTCTATGAGCGGTGGCAATCACTTAAGATCGGGTCCCCACCTGAACGTTTGCCTCCTATGCTATAAAAAAGGTTGTCTGGAATTAAATTGAGATGCTTAAAAATCCATGTCTCATGACTCATTTTGGTCTCTGCAAAATAATAAACATAGAAATAAGTTTCACAAGTAATATAACTTAATAAAACAAATTCAACCTGATATATTCTTAGAAATAGAGTTAATAAAGCTATATAATGTGTTAAGTGTGGTAACTCTTCTCACACAAGTTAGTGGGCGCACATGTCACACAATACTTTCACTTCGCAGTTGCAACACTTCTGTTTAACAAAATTACTTTTGAACTACTATTCGACAAAGTTTTAATATCCATTAATTTTTAATAACAAACCAGCTGTTACTCGCAACTACGTTCTAGTGAAAATGGTTAACTATTTAGCTGTGTTATAGCAATGATATTATAATTGAAAAGCTGTAGATAAGTTACCTATTTGAAATCTTGACAAAACAAATGGCACGTTAACGCACACATACGTAAAGTAATATTGTAACGCCGCACTGTCTTAGATAAAATGTGGAAGTAAGATCGCATACTCTCAATATCGAAAGCGAGAAGGAAATAGTTATATGTTGCTTAGATGTATGTGGTCGGACTGACGGGACAATCGTCAAAAATAAGCTAGCTAGCAAGTTTTAACAAGGCATTGTCTACGTGTTGTATGACGTATCTACACATTTTTAGTTGTAATATCATTGGTATAAGTTTTAGAGTTCCATTTGAATTAATTATAGAGAAGACATTCATAATAATTCTGTAATACCACTATTTAACCTTTTTTAAGTGACTCCTGTTTTTTTCCTTCTTGTTTTTATTTCTACAGACTTGTGCCGCATTGTTTCTGCTTCCGTTTATTTATTTTTTATCATATTTAAAATAGTTTTAAATATCGGTAACTATTGTTATTATGTTACTTAATTATTCTACATGGGATTTTTAACTGAGATTATTGCCTTTAGAGCGGCTTCAATTTTATCTATGATCGCCATTTTTAAATGAAAATCCACAATGTCCCGCGCCGGAGTATTTACAACTCGATGGATAAACCTACTAATGGCAAGTTTACAATTAGTACCTAATAACTGCAATACGGCTGCTAATGCTTACGTAGCGTGTTATGATCCAAAATTATAAATTTATATTTTGCAGGAGTCCGGTGAAGCTGTTAAAACCTTGCTAGGTCAATAGCGTAGTCAGATCGAAAAAAGAAATATTCTGCTAAAATACCACACAACGTGCCTAAAGAAGTTTTAACTTTACAAATGCATATACAGGATGGATTTTTTTTATGCCAACTGTAGGGAAAGTACCCTAAATGATGATATTGCTGTAGCAATAGCCTTATCTAAATAATACTTAATTTGTCATTTTAATTCATAAATAACGTCAATGATAAATTATTAATTACCAACATAAGTAAACAGAAACAGATGAATCTTTGAGTAAAAGTGCTTTAACTTGATCCATTGAAATAATAAGTTCAGATTTCATGGTTTTCCTTTTATTAAATTTACTAAGTATGTTAAAGAAATTACATCCTTATTTTTTTGACCCTAATGATCGATGCAATAAAATTACAGGATGTAATTTATACAGATTTTAGTCGGTTCGATTCCCGGGTGAAACAAAAGAATTTTCGAAATTCTTTGAATTTTTTTTTTCTCTATCTGACTACGCCATTGACCTAGCAAGGTCTTAACAGCTTCATCGAACTACTAAGGCGAGCGTTTGCGGCACTTACCCGATTTTGTTTGATAACTAGCTCCAGGGTGCACGACACACCTCGGCTTGAGCTGTTGCTAAGCTAACTATATATATATGAGTTGTTGAAACATATATGTGTACCAAGCATACATATCACAACAACTTTTATATATATTTCGTATCGGATAATTTTCTAAACTATTTCATTTCGATAAGGGGAAAAAAAACAATTTCATGTGAGGAGGTGGTTGAGTAGGAGGAGGTAATATGTGTAATGTTGCCGCGATGATATAATATTTTTTTATTTTTTTGTGATTTAATTTTTTTTTCAATGTATCGCGTGAGCAGCGAAATCAAGGGTTTCACATCGAGGTAATGGACTTAGGCTTGAGCCGCTAGCGACGGGGGCCTAATCTGGTGTGCGGGAGCGAAATTTACCCCCGAACACGACGGCGTGATCTGAGGTTACACGGGCATAGAGAAAATCTTTGAATGCAGTCTTATATCTTTTCAAAAATAAAGAAATGTTTCTTTGGAGTAAAATTTTCCTATCTCTATTATTTAGAGTTATTTCCCGCAAAGTGGCATTAAAAAGTTCTACCTGTATTTTCAGATGGCTGAACACAGTAATTGATTTCGATAACCTTATAGCATATAACGTTAACTCGAAACCGTTTAGTTACCAAATACACCTACGCTATTGTTTCGAAGCAAATAAATCGTTTGTATGAACTCACCGTGAAATAAAACATCCAAGTAAGCCATTTCGATGTCGACGAACAAAAGGTTTTATTTATTATACCGTTATAAATGTGTGGAGTTTTAGACGTCATTATCGTACTGAAAAATGTTGAACAATGTAGTCCTCGCCCAACTTTTTCACTTTTCTATATTTTTTTTATTAGTACGATTTTTTTTTATTAATACAAATAACGTACATGACTTGACATAAATAATGTACAACTGACACAAAAACATGACTTGCCATTTTAAAATCTAAGTCCGAAAAAGACAGCTGAGGGGTTAAGGACTCACCAAAAATGGTTAATTATCGATTAATGAGAATAAATCCATACAATAAAAAATAAAGCAACAATAGCACCAAATAAGTATATAATTTGCATTAAAAAATGTATCAGTGGCATTAAATTTCCGGGTGCTGATGGGGCTACCACGCTACTGCAGCGTCTCCACTATGTTCGTGGATGCTGCTACTGACGGCTTTGCAGCAATTATGCGCAAACGGTACGCTTCTATTATGCGTCGCATGCGCGACAGCCCCAACAACATACTACGCGCTCTGGTGGACCGGTGGGACTCTCCAATTTTGGCTCGTTGGATACGGCTACATGTAGTCGTACAGTGAATATCCAACATCATCGGGGGTCCACCCGAACCTGCCTACTTTTTATTTTTATTTATTTATAATTTATTATTATTACTCAATTTAAACTTGTAATTATAGCAAAAAATATTGATGTAATCGTATGATGAGTCTGAATTAAATTATATATTATTATTATTAAATGTAGTACAATTCACAGAATATAAATTTAGAAGATTAAGATTTATTTATGAATAAGAAACATACATATAACATATTTATATTCACATTTATAAATCGATTAAATATTTAGAGCATACTCGAAATTGTGTTTTTGTCTGTACTGACATCTGACAGTTTCAGCTTCAATAATCCTTTACCCTTGTCAATCTGTCATTTGGTACTGATAATTATAAATATAAAATATTAATAACAAATTAAAAATTGTATGATTAAGTATAGCTTATCTCATTACCAGAGAACCTTAATAGTAACCCATAATAATAAAGTAAAAAATAAATTAAAATTATTGAAATGTACACAATTTCCAGCGGTACTTGGGTTTTTTTTTCTTTCTAACAGACTACGCTATTAACCTAGCAAGGACTTAAGAGCTTCACCGGACCACAGTATAAATATGAGAGACAGTACGGAAGCTATGAACAAACGCTCGAAAACGGTACACTCATATAAACACGCGTATCGACGAGAAGTTTTGAAAGGAATTCTATGGACAGCACAGCGAAGTCCGCTTAGGGGTCTCGTCGATGCGCATGTTTGTTGAATGTGGCGATGCGAGTGTTTATATGTAGGTAGTTTCCAAACTGTTATATGTACTGTAACTGGACTACCGGTACTTGGGTATTATTTAAGCTTACTATATTACTACTGCTCAAAATGTTATTTTTGTATGAGTGGTAAAATTGCATGACGACATTTGTTTTTTATTATTAGGAAGTTAAATTATTTAAATTGACTTTTTTAAAATTCCAGTACGGTTTCCTGAAGCAATCGTACAATTAGGTAAAGTTTTGATGAAATACCGAAATCCAATAAGTCTAACCGCGACACTATGGTGGATATTACTTCTGGTTTATCGTGGTTATTATTTAATTGGACAATATTGTTGAATCTTTACCAACCATTAACCTCTTTAATATCACCTCGCAAGTCCATAAAAAGAGTATAAATAATATTATGTGCAAAGAAAATATACCATTTCTTTTGGTTACGTTTCTGATAACCATTTTAAGTTATTTGTCCATAATTGAAGAAGTCTGTGTGTATTGTGCAGTAACATATAGTATTGTGTTGTGTGTTGAAAGAGATTTAAAAGAATAGTTTTTTATTATTATTTTAAACTACAAACTGATAATGAAGGAATGGTGTAGACCTAAAATATATTTTAATATTGCTTGTTTTCATAAAAATGGTTATATGTTTAGTTACATTTACATAGTTCGAATAAAAGATGATCTAGGCAATAGTAAACGTTAGCTTTTACAGAGAAACTCGATATTGTTTGATTTTGTAAAGTCATGTCACTACAGAGGATCTAATAATCATATAAATATCTCACAAAATAACAATATAAATAAATATTAATCAACTTGTACGAGAAGATATGAAATCCTATTTTAAACAAAATTTAGAAAAATATTACGTAACACGATAACGATAAGGAGATATAAACATGTTTAAAATATAAAGCTCAAGAGATTATTTGATTGTTTAGTCTCGCTAATTTTTGAAAGTAGTAGTCAAATTTGATACATTACTTTTTAAATTTTATAGTCTACTTACTAGCTTTGTTAGCTTTTTTTTATATCATAGGGAGGCAAACAAATAGGCGGGTCACCTGATGTTAACTGATCGCCGCAGTCCATAGACACTAGCAACACCAAGGGAGTCGCAAGTGAGTTGCCAGGTGTGTGTGCCAGGCGTGATTGGGGATGGGGGAGGGAGAGGTAGAAGGAGGGGAAGAAGGGATGTGGGTCTCCGGCGCTCTCACTGACCGAACGAAACGCAACACTTTTACTTTACGTCGGTATACTGTGAGAGGGTGATACTAATCCGGGGGAGCCAACCCATTCATGCTGAAGCCAGTAGTAGCTTTTTTTAGCAAGTTTACGTAAACTTATCTAATCCGGCGGGAATAATACTCACGAGAAAAATAATCTAAATATTTTTATGTGCCCTTAACTTGAAAAATATCACAATGATCGATGGTTAAAGCGTGTTAATTACAAATAAAATTATAGCTTTAAAAGTATCATGAGACAAAAAGATCCTGGCAACGCAAGCAGCGCAAAACGGGTTAGCAGAATCTGGTATAAGAAAATACAAAACGGCTGGTTTTTAAAAAGTCGAGGAGTAAAAACACGTTTGCTCCCAAAAATAAATCACCCGCATAAGCCTATGGTAAAATAAAAACGTAAAAGTGAGCCATTACGGTGCACCCGTGGTCGCGTAAACGAGGGTAAAAGTTTATTTTATAGTGACCACACTTGTCGTGCTACAGTAGAATAAATTGCAATGATGTGGCCATAAATGTTTTGTGTTCCGGTCATAATTTAATTATTATCCGGATGTATTTTTAATGGAAATTGAAATATGGCAGAGTCTTGCTAATCCGGCAATTTGAAAAGTAAAGGATGCTGGATTGTTGGAATGTTCAGATTATTGGATTGTATATCAGGGCAGCCACTATTGACCTGCGATATCACGCTATTGACTATATCGGGGGTGTTACTAATGACCTCAAACGCTATTGGTTGAAGTTATTGGTTGTTCATTATTTACCCCTATGTGAGACTCCATTGATCTTATAATTCTTAAATGGTTTTTATTTTATATATGGAGAGTTTCCAAGTGAATTAAGTAAGGAAAAAATGTTGTATATATATTTTCGACACATCACAAAATATTTTTACAGTATAAAGTCTGGTTAACGAGTACTTTCAAAATGTCATTACCCGGCAGTCATGCGCCGTTCGAATACCATTACCCGGTTTTAAAAAGTTACAATAATATAAATAAAGCAGTAGGCTTTATAAGTTATTCAATTCAATTAATAATTTGCTTGCATATTTACATATAATTTTTTTCTTTTAGGGAAAAAAATATATTAAAATTTTGGGTACACAAATTTTACGAAATTAGGCCATTTTAATTTTTCTTAAGGCGCGTTGAACGGTATTTTGTTGGCAGGCGATAAACTTATGATTTCGAGTCATGACATGCTAGTAAGCGTGACCTACCTTATTGCGTTAGCGCGGCTTGCGTCAGACTAGCAACACATGGCATAGCAGCCTTTGTTCATGTAATATTGATTGATTAAAAAGCTTTATAAAAATGTGTTCAATAATTACTCTGGGTACTCATAGTAGTGAAAACCAGACAGACTAATATTAATAATTTCAATACAGCAATTATGAAATTGTAATATTGTGATTTAAATTATAATTAGTTTAAAAACTTGAGAGGTGTCAAGGGACACCCGGATGGAACGAAGTTCCTTTCGATTAATTAGTGAAGGAATTGTAATATTATTTTTTTTTTTTAAGTTATAATAATATTTTTTTTATTATTAACAAATATAATGTTATATAAACTTAATCAGTAGGCTCAATTTTCGTAATAATTGGCTTGTGGTAACTGAAGTAGGAAACATATGTTTGGGATCATTATTATTATTATTTTTATTATTTACAAAAAACCTGTATACACTCAACAAAAATAATCGTCGCGACACCACACTGTTCAATGCGAAATAGAAATGAAAATATCTGGCTTGCTTTCTATAAGAGAGAGAGAGAGAGACAGACAGAGAAACATGCGACGCCGCACAGCTTATAATAGCTTACTATAGCAAAAAGTGTCGTGACAACTTTTCGTAAGAATTTTTTCCGTCTAGCCCCCTTTCACAACGCGCGATAAGGAACTTCGTTCCAAAAATTTAAAAGAAATCACAGTTATTTTACTATTCGGAGTTTTCACGTCTGAGGGCAAGCTTTGTGACTGCAACGACTTAAAAAAAAAATATAGATGTAATAAAAATGGAATAGTATACAGTAAAACATTGCTAAGTATTAAAAGTAATAAAAGGGGAAGTTGTTTAGGTGGTAGATCGATTTAAGCATCTGACTGTGGCAACCAGCGACGGGTTCCGCCTAACAATCCCTAAACACAGCAATCCATTTACAAAATATACGTAATGAAAAACAACGGAAATTAAATAAACATTAATAATACTTCAAAATACTCATGCAGCATAATACTCAATAGATAAATTTTGAACAGAAAACGCCCCACTCGGCTATTGTACAAAAAACGCCCAAACGACCTCTGTCATGTTAAGATAAACACCCATTGTTCGTATTTTTGACGTTTCTCGTCGACACACGCACAATATATTGGGGAACTCGTCAAGCGTGAAGCTTAGCATACACGTGACGCGAATCTCGAGGTTACCTTTTTTCATTGTATACGGTCAATCGAGCGGGTTTGTACAGTCAGCTGAAATAGATTTTCCAATCTACTTTACCATTTGAGGTTTCGTTCTTTTGGATTGACGTTGAGGTTTTTATTGTTCTTCCTTGTGCAATGTTCGCATCTTTGGAAAACTTTACAGTTTATCAAGACACAAGGAGTTTCTTAAACCTTAAGCCACTGTTAAACTATATAAATATTTTCTTTATTATATTAGAACTAGCTTCTGCCCGCGACTTCGTGTACGTAGAAGGTGAAAATATTTTTAAATAATATGTACAACAACCCACCTTTTGGAACATTTTTCATTGATGCTCTGCTTTTATTGATCTAAGTGTGATAGTACCTGGGCGACCGAGCTTAACGTGGTTCTTTGTAAAACATTTTTAAATTCAAATAAACTGTTAGGTTTGCCTCATAAACTTAACATTTTTTTACAAAATTATTAAAAAAAAAAACATTTTTTTACAAACTTACAAAATTATTAAAAAAAAAAACATTTTTTTACAAAATTATTAAAAAAAAACATTTTTTTACAAAATTATTAAAAAAACATGTCTCTTCTGCTGTCTCTTGGATTCGAACTGGGGTACACGGATTTTCGAAGCAACTGATTTCCATCGGAGCTATTTTTGTTTTGACAGCGGCGGCGAAATTTATAGTATTCTAGTTATATTTTTTCATTGTCTGAAAACTCAATTAAAAAGTTTTCTATGAATGAAGAGCTATATAATTTTGAAAGAATTATTCAAATCGGACCAGTAGTTCCTGAGATTACCCCCTACAACGCCACAACATCATAACGTCACAAACTCACAAACTTTACCTCTTTATAATATTAGTATAGATAATATATAGAAGTATGAATAACTTAGTAGTAAAGGAGTTTAGTATTTGAGGTTCCTTATTGATTGGCTTTATATATTATTAATAATGCAAGTTCACAAACTATCGATGGAACAAAAAGTGGTACTGAACAAACGTCAACACAATAGAATACATCTCTTGTTGCCTGCATAGAAGGAGAGACTTTCAAGTCTAGCTACCGGAACACACTTATAATTGCGTGGTGATGGATTGTTAACTTTTTTTTTATTGTTATTCTATTCTGCAGACTCTTGGTCCGCACCTTTTTTTGCTTACGTGTAGTGTTTTGCATACGTAAAAAATCGTATCTGTGAGCGCATTTTTTTTATCACTAATTTATTCAATATTAACTGTTCAATTATTATTAACTATTTTTGGTTTGCATCGCTTGCATTTCCATTCTCTATGGCCATTTTTAGGTTGTAATCCACAATAACCCGTGCCGGAGCATATTGCTAACTTCAAAGTGATAATTATCCAAGTAGGAATAAGAAGATACTCTAGTTTCACATTATTTCGGTAATACCACTAAGCCATTATCACGTGAAGTGACCAAAATATATTGGTAGAATAATACCTACATTATAGAAATCATATATATAAGACATACATTATCCGCCTGATTCATATACTGGCTGACCCAACTTTGTCATAAAACTGTTTCATTCAGGTTGACCTTATTTTTACAACATACATTAACGTGTTTTGGCGTCAGTAAAAATCGTAACAACACACATAAAAATATTTATCGATATATTCAATATATCCTCCTAGCTTTTACGGTTTATATATCTAGGTGAAAGTGAGGTCACTAAGACCGTAACGTTGATTTATTATTGACATATTTTGACAACATAATCTTAAACTGGACGATACTAAAGATTTTAATGTACACATTATTACCTATACGTATAATAAGAGAGTATATATAAAGTGCTTTTTAGATTAAAAAAACGTTGTAGGTTTCTAAGAATAAGGAATAAAATGAATTTCAATCATTTTTAGAATCTATTTGATTAGACACGCCTTACTGTTACAATACTGCGTTCAGGATATAACCATTTCGAGAAATTTATAAAGCATATTTTGAGTTACATTAAATTCTTTGTTTCATGTTAGAAGATACGTATATGTCAGCCTGTCGGTCAGGGTAACCATTAACACTCTGTAGATACTGTGACTATTTATCCGGGAAGAGCTCCGCCTCACAATAGCTTTCACATATGAATGCGTCTATAGATTTTTTTTTCTCGAACTGACTACGCTATTGACCTAGTAAGGTCTTTACAGCTTCACCGGACTACTAAGGCGAGCGCTTAAGGCACTCAGCCGATTTTATATTGGCAACCAGCTCAAGGGTGCACGGCACACCGCGGCTTGGCTGTTGCCCGTTGCATGCAAAATCGCGACCTATCTTAGCAAACCTAGCTTACTATTCATATATGTTTGAGTTGTTGAAACGTATATGTGTACCAAGCATATCCGCCTCAACAACTCTTCCATGTATTTTTGTCGGAAAAATTGAGAGTTTTTCAGTTCGATAAGGGAAAAAAATTTAACAAAAATAACCCTTCCACCAAGATGTGTAGCGTGTAGGCGTGCACGTGTGGGGAGGTGATCGTGTAGTGTTGTGGCAGTGATGTATGGGTGTGTCATCGTATCGCGCAAGCAACGCACTCAAGGGCTCCCTACCGAGGGATCGAACCTAGGCTTGAGCCCCTGCCGTGGGAGGCCTAATCGGGTGTGCGGGAGCGAAATTAACCCCAAGACCGCGGCGGCGCGATCTGTGGTTACGCGGGCGTGGGCGTGAGCACGCTCTGTTTCGAGGAACAGGCTGGTACTGATCGTTCGCTGACGTGATATCGTCGGGAGGATCGTTAAAAATATGTCACGGACGTCTTCTATACCGCCCAGCGTTGGGGACGGGTTCGTAATTAGCGGCGGATAAAACTAACGGACTAGGATGAATCGCGGCTCGCTCGAAATAACTACTAGTAAGTGATTTAATATACGCCCAGATGGACGGCATCTCCAGATCCCTGTGGAGATCCGCCTTCCGGACGAACCAAGGAGCACCGGTGATTTTACGCAGAACCCGGGTCTGCAAAACCTGGAGCTTATCGAGGTTATTCGCGTGGGCGAAGACCGGATAACTATAAGTCATAATTGGACGAATACAGACTTTATATATTGTGAGCTTATGTCTAAGGGACAGTTTGCTCTTCTGACAGAGTAAATAATGGAGGCGACCCAAGACCATAGCGGCTTTGTCTCGCACTCTCTTAATATGTGGCTCAAACGTTAAATGATTGTCTAACGTGACGCCGAGATACTTGACCTCGGTGGTCCAAGGTATCTCGGTTTTGTATAGCCTTATGGGCTTTAACTTGTTATCGCGATATCTAGGATCGAAGAGTATCGCGGCACTCTTATCGGGATTAATCATACGCCATCGAAGAAACCAATCACCGAGTGTGCTAACGGCTTTTTCGATGCGATCTCTGAGAACACTCGGCCGCCAGCCAGAGGCGTAGATGACTGTATCATCAGCATAACAACCTACCTCGACTCCTGGGAGCTTAGGTAGGTCGCTGATGAACAGGTTGAAGAGGGTGGGCGCGAGTATTGAGCCTTGTGGCACACCTGAGCGTATCGGACGGGTCGATGAGAGTTCGCCGTCTACTCTAAAACGGAAGGTTCTATCAGCGAGATAATCACGAATGATGTGAACTAACCTATCGGGTATACCGGCTTGATTTAACTTGTATATGAGCCCTTTGTGCCAGACCTTATCGAAGGCCTTGGCGACATCGAAAAAGAGTAGTCTTTGTTTCGTGTTGAAGTCAAAGAAATTACTATTTACTTACATTTCCTCAAAATAATTTAGTGCCCCAAAAATAATATTAAGTATCAAATTATTGTTATTTAAGTGATGCATCAATTCTATATAATCATTCATATTTATGTATAGAATTTATGTATATCTAATATGGTGGTGCTGCTAATGTTCCGGTGGCGTTGTAGTCTCGCCTCTCGGCGTGTCGTAGCGGTATCGGACGTAGTCATTAACATTCATTAAAATCGGTTTGTTATATCAAAAGTTATTGTAAATTTAATGGTGACGTGACTTAAGTACTAGAAAAAAGTAGATATGTAGTAATTGGAGTTAATACATTCAAATAGCTTTATTACTAACTGTTTTGTGCATCAGATTCCACGCGAACAAAGTCACGGGCACACCTACTGTAAGAATGTGGGGGTACGGTTTGTATGAGATGATCTTTTCAGTTTTATGTGAATCCTGTAAAATATAATGCAACAAGGACTACAATAGAAAAATCTGACATATTCAATGTAGTTGCAAAATGCAGCTAAGATCATCTGTTATACGACACTAATTCGTCAAGTATTGTAGCGCCAAACATCGTACGTGTAAAAACCGTTAAGTCCAGAATATACGCGCTTTAAGAACAAGAATATACATGCTTTAAGAATAAGATACTGACATGTGTATCAACATTCGGTCGGTTACTCAGCAATATAGAGCATATCAGTAGATCGCAGCTAATTTTTCCCCTCGCATGAAATTAAATAAGAGAGACGTAGCACGTCACAAGCATGAAGAAGCTTGATACTAGAAATTGGTATACCACCGACAAGATGGGTATCACGGCTTCACGGAATGCCGGTTTACCAGCACCTAGTACGCCATTTACAGACATCTATATTCTGGACTTGATATAATCCCCTACCATCTTTATGAATTTCAGTTTTGTGGTAACCTAATTCCGTATTATTGGATATCAACAGGTGTTGAAGCTGTCCAAAATACGTGAATGAATTGTATTTGTTACAGTCAAATTGAGTATTGAACATCGTAAATCTTGTCGTTTTTTTACTAAGAGTAACCTGAAACCAACACTATATTCGAATTCGGTGCGAAGATTCCATAACGCGTGCATTATAGTTTCTTGAGAATCGAGGTCATATGTTGTACAAATGTTGGCACAGGAATAGCAAATTGTACCAAAATTCAACGTATGCAGTATCTTTTTAACACGTCTCATTTGACCTCGTACTGAAGGATACAGGTAATTGTATTCTTATTTATCTCATGTGGAGAGAAATGTTGTCTTGAAATATATTACTTTTTTGTTCAATTTAGTTTGTTATTGGTTCCTATCAAATTTTATTCAAGTATAAAATCATTCTCAGATTACTTCCTACAATAGATCTCGTATAATAAATTCCATTAGGTTAATTCAAAATACTGAATTTAGTAAAAGTACGAGTTCAAATATCTTTGTCTAGCTTTTGCTCGCCTTAAAGTAAGTTATATGTCCTTTTCTTTACTCCTGATAATATATTTACAACATTTCATGATTATAGGTTGAGTTTTTAAGGTCTGAGAGCGCAATAAATATGGCATTGAACCTCTTTTGAAGATGATATCCACAAAATTACAAATATATTACAAATACTGCTGATATTCCTAGTATAATATGTATGGATGCCATAATTGCAGTAGTCTGCAAGAATAGAGATTACTAATCAAGTAACTACAAGTCAAGTGTGTAGTAATTAAATTTGCTATGAAGAATTGCATTAATTAACTTCGTGTATTGATTGGCCCCATGATTACTTATTTGATTTCATTTAAGTTTTCCGTAACACAGGTCTTATTTATCAAGAACTGAGTGGAAAATTTTGTGCCATCGTATATCGTATCGTGCCAAATATTTATAGCGCAACAGAATAGTAAGAGCAGTGTTGGTATGAATGTAAACAACTAAACATACTTCTCTTTTATAATGTCTGGTTTTATACAAATTCTATTAACTGCGAAAGTTGTTTAAAATGGGTTTGTCATTTAGGAGTTCATATATAGTTAATGCCAAAGTAGTGTAGTGTTAAATGAAAAATACACGCAGACTATGATTTTTGTTTCGAAATAACCATACCTTTATAACTTTTGTGGTAACCATTGCGAGAGTCAAATATTTTTCAAGCCAACAACAATTTATGATTGTGTTTTCTTTTGCTTGTTAAATAAAATAAAAAAACACTATTATTTAAATGGAAGTTGTACAAGTATTTGTTTATTTATTTTTTCAGTTCCGAGTGCATTGTTTTTTGGCTGGTTTAAATGTTGCATTTTTTTATCTCGAACTGTCTACGCTATTGACCTGGCAAAGTTTTAACAGCTTCACCGGACTACTAAGGCGAACGCTTAGGCACTCATCCGATTTTATTTGGGCAACTAGCTTAAGGGTGCACGGCACAGCTCGGCTTGGGTTAAAATGTTGCAATTTTGTTCTTTGTGTTACCCTGCATACAAATAGTATGTATAATGGTTACTGTTTGTTTTTTTTTTTAACATAACTGTTATTAAATACTTCATATAGTTTCATAAGAGTATTAATTTCGATTCCTTGCATAAATGGTAAAGATTATGACGATTTGTTAGAAAAATGAACTAAAATTTGAACAATAGAATAAACATATGAGTAAATCAATTAAATAAATTGAAATTACTCGATGATATTAAATATTAATGGCTGAAACATCTGAACGTCGCTTCTAGATTTCTCGGTAAAAGGGTAGTAATTTCAACAGGTCACACTGTTTTTGATAGTTTCTGATTGTGTTATATTAAACTGAAGTAATTATAATGTAAAGTGTAGGTACCAGATTTTGTCTGAAATACAAATTTCAACGAGTCGAAAACACTAATAATTCATTTTAAGATCTTTATAGTTTTAGCCTCAAGCAGAAAGTCAAGTTAACTCGGTGAGATTTTTTACTTCTATGCAGAGCTACAATTGGATGTCGATTGCCAAATATATATTGTTAACAGTTTCGATACATTGTCAAAATTAGTTATAAAAATTCCTATCATACGGGCTGTTAACTTATAACTCATTCAGTATTTTGAATTTACTGACCACCGTCTCCCACTGGTCAGCAAAAGTAAGTTCTACCCTTTATCCTCTTTCCATGTTTACGTAAACAATTTATATAAGTATTTTCAAACTGTTCTGGTTTCCTCATTGATTCATGGGAAGAATGTAAAATGTATAGAACAGAGGTATTTATTTAGTCTCGGAAGTCGCGTCGTCATTAAAATTACAATAACTTTTGATAGAGTGAACCGATTTTAATAAATCCAGGAGTAAATATAACTCGATGATATTCTTTATGACTTACATAAAAAGATTTTATCTTAAACATAGTACTTTAGCAGTGATGCGTGTTCATACAAACAGACAGATATAAATATCTAAAAAAAATTAAAATGTATTTAATTACTTATTCCTAGATACATTAGACACGTTAGATTTACATTCTTATTATATGTTTAGATAGTGAAAATAACTTATCGTGGTTCGCTACTACGTCGATGGTAGCCCAGTGTGCAAGATGCCCTCACATATTAGATCTACACATCCAGATCTACCTTCTTTTATGTCAGCAAGAAATAAGTAAATCAAGGCTCCTCCGCCACCATTAAGGACTTAAATAATACTTGAATTGCCTCTTGAAGCCATTCACTATATAATCGGCATGTCTATTAACAGATACCGCTACAAAATCGGCTTACATTAATCAAGACAAAAAATCTTCCTATATGGATACATAACGACTAATTTCAAAACATAACTCGTAGAGAAGCAATGTTCAGAAAACACAAGATACAGATTAGTTACAAAAAAATTAGGCACACATCAAAAGCCACTGAATATGAATCATGAGATAATATCTAATTATAATTTCGAGTGAGTTCCGCTTTCGAGACACATGACGCAATACGTGGATTTAGCCTCGGGGGCGATATAATTACAAACATCCGTACAGGATGGCCTTATTATATATGTATGAAGAATAGATGAGAATATTAAATGATTTAATATTTTGATTTAAAAGGGACGTCCAAAAGGAAATTATATCTTTTGATGAGAAGTATGGTTATTTTATAAATGTTTACTCACTGTCCAATTCTATTATAAACTTGGTAATTTTTCAGCATTAATGGATAGTCACGCAAAAACTACTGCATGAGTTTTGATGTAACTTCATTTTAGTAAAAGCATTTCCAGTAATAAATGGTTCTTACTAATATTTTGTGCATATAATTTTTTTTGTAAAGCTCCCACACCGTAACTACGTTTACGTTTATTATGAAATTATGTATTTACATCAATTTTTTTTTTATGTCATGGGAGGCAAACGAGCAGGCGAGCCACCTAATTTTAAGTGATCACCGCCGCCCATAGACACAACACCAGGGGAGTCGCAAGTGCGTTGTCAGCCTGTGTTTGGGGGAATGCATATGGGGGAGAGGGAGCAATGCACAAAGCACTATTACTTGACTTCGGTTTTCTATGAGAGGGTGGTAGTACCCAGGACGAGCCGACCCGTTGATGATGAATCCAGTAACAGCTTCAGCGTGGCTCTACTACCTACAATATAAGCATTTCCAGTAATAAATGGTTCTTACTAATATTATGAGTATATGATTTTGTTTCTAACGCTTTCACACTCAACCATTTACTTTGAAATTTTGTATTATCAAGTGTACAAAGAAGGATATAGCATACTTATTATATAGAAAGGGACAGGTTAAGTATACATAAACGCGAGCAACCCTGCAAGCAAATTTAGTAATACCATTTATTGCGTTTATCTTCTATACATAAGGAATTCTACGAAGACATTACTTGGTAACTGCTTTAAGATGGTTACGTAAACAACATTTGAATTTTTTTTAACAATACAGTTGGTTCGCCGCTTAAAAATAAATTTAATAGCTGCGCTCCAAATGAGGAGATGTGTTTCTGCTCTGTACCTCATTGATCAAGTACGGAGTATGCAGACGCTACAAGGAACCGTTGTAACAATCAACGTTATCGAATAAGAAGAAAAATTTGAATTGAAGAAAAATAGAACGATTTTAAAATTTCACGCACCGCATCGATTTGCTTCTTACACCGTTCGCTTGATACCGCCGCCGTTGATAAAGCATTGTGCTTTACGCTTTAAGTTTTTTTCTGTGATTCTTCAAAGTTATATAAAATCACATCATCGGCACCGCGTCACTCGCTTATAGTTAGAGAAGAATATCCATACACCTCTCATTTTGTCTGAGACGTCGCTGCTCCGTACGAGGCGCTGAGTTGGAGGTCAGTCCATGTTTTTATTTGGGGTGCATGTTATTTTATTTATTTATAGGCAAGGCCACCAACCGCTCTTACGCTCTCTATTTTATTTTTAACGTATATCCTGGTGGGGCCTATTTACACGGTCGCACCAGCCCCTTTAGCAGTTTTCATAATTGTTATATTTAAAAGGAAAAGCTTAGAAAAATATTAAATTAACGTGTCAGTAAAATTACTATAATATCGTAGAAAGGGAAAACTTTTGCCGACTTGGTATTAAAATAAAAATAAAGAGTGTGAGTCCATACGCTATATATAGATGTGAATTTTAGTATTTTGATTAATTTTTTAAGAGATGAGATAAATACACTATGGAGATGGTAAACATTAGTTTTCGGCATTATTTTGTAAAGTTTTAGTATATACCAATAATGTTAATAATACATAATGAAAAATAATTCTTACTCACTATAATCCAACGGAAAAAAAAAATTATATCATAGGAGGCAAACGGACAGGTTGGTCACCTGATGTTAAGTGATCACCACCGTCCATAGACACCAGCAACACCTGGGGAGTCGCAAGTGCGTTGCCATCCTGTGTTTGGGGGAGAGGTAGAGGGATGGAGGAGTATGGGTTGGAGGGAGGGCGAGGAGGTAGGTCTCCGGCGCTCTCACTGACCGAACGAAACGCAACAATGTAAGCACTGTTACTTCACGTCGGTGTTCTGTGAGAGGGTGGTACTACGCCGAACGAGCCGACCCATTCATTCTGAAACCAGTAATGGCTTCAGCGTGGCTCTACCACCTTGAAGATGAATGTATTATAGTTTTCAACGTTTCTCTTTCTCCCTCTTTTTTATATATTTCGAGTGTATTAATAATTTACTATCTTATTCTTTCATAGCGTAAAATCAATGTTTAAATTTATAGCTATATCTCTTTCGTTTAATAAAATTCAATCCATATATTACGAACGAAGTTTCACTTTTAAAATGATTTGAAACTAAACTGAAGTGACACTTTGGTTATATCTTTAGATTGGTGGTTCAGCTCGTCGGCTTTATGTCTGAATACAAACATATGATGTAATTTACGTAAGTAGCGATTTACGTTTCGAAGCATCTCAGGTTATGTAACGTTAGGATATGTTTATAGTTACTTGGAATATTACTTTATGTATAACCAGCTGTCCGGCGATTTCGTGTAGAACCTATTAAAAAAAACAGTTATTAATGAAATCCTCTGAATGTATAAAATCCATTTAATTTTTTTACGGTATTGGGCTTACTAGACCTTCACAGCTTCACCGGACTACTAACGCGAGCGCTTAAAACACTCAGCCGATTTTGTTTAGGTAACATGCTCAAGGGTGCACGGCACACCTCAGCTTGGGCTGTTACCGGAAAAAACCCGACCTGACCTAATTCATTTACTTATCTACTTTTTTCTGGTACCTAAGTTGCATCGTATTTAAAATTATATAACTTTTGATAGAGTGAACCGATTTTAATGAAATAAAAACTTAACGCTACTCGAGGATATGCTTTATAATTTTCTTGGGTTTTAATTGTATACGAATATTTTAGCAGTGATGCGTTATAAAACAAACATTCAGACAGACAAACTGGTAGACAGACTGATATTTCTAATTTTTTTTTGTTTTTTTTTTTTTATGTGATACGATGCAAATGGACATACGGATCACCTGGTGTTAAATGATCACCGCCGTCCATAGACACTATTAATACCAAGGAAGTTGCAAGTGCGTTCCAAGCCTGTGTTTGGGGGTAGGGGAAATGTTGGAGAGGGAGGAAGGGGAGGACGGAAGGCAAAGTGGGCCTCCGGCGTTCTTACTAACCGAACGGAAACGCAACAATGCAAGCACTGTTACTTCACGTCGGTTTTCTGTGAGAGAGTGGCACTACCCCGGGCGAGCCAATCCATTCATGCTGAAACCAGTAATAGCTTCAGCGTGGCTCTACCACCTACAAAATAAAAAAAGGAATGATTATTACTTATTTAACATTTTTTTTATCATAAAAATCTAAAAAGTAGAGATAATTTAGATTTACATTATTATCTTAAATATAAACAAGCGGGCACGGCAGACTGCCTTGATTATTAAAAAAATCCTTGACAAATTATATACCAAACCTTTCCTCATAAATCATTTTATCTACTAGTGAAAAGCGCATGAAAATCCGTTTAGTAGTTTTTGAGTTTATCGCGAACAAACAGACAGACGCGGTAGGGACTTTCTTTTCTACTGTTTTAATTTAATGCCTTTTCTTTGTATGAATTTGCTAATTATATCATTTTTCTTTTTTAATTCTTGTAAAAGTTTGCCGCAAAGAAAATTATAAATTATCCTCTTTTATTTGCAACAAAGGATCATTAGCTTTCATGTTATCTTTAAAACAAAGTCGAGGAGTATAAGGATTGCAACAGAAGTAAAAAATTAAAACAATGGAATAATTGTCTACTTTTTTTATTTTTAAATAAATTGCAGTCAAAATTATTTAATATTCACATTAGTCTGATTTCACATCTCTTGACACTTCGACCAGTGATTACATACATTTCATACTTTTTTTTTTCGATCTATTGATCTAGCAAGGTCTTAACAGCTTCACCGGACTACAGCATACTAGTTCATTAATTAATCAAACATATGGTGAGCTGCACAATTTCAGTACAAAACATCAATATTAGACCTACACTGCCCGCTATACTACGCGTCGGTGGTCTGAAATACAAAAGTCGACGAATATAAGGACTTCAACAGAAGTGGAAACTCAAAGCAATAGAATAAATGTGTGTTTTTAATTTGTAAGTTGAAATTAATACTAGTCTGGTTTTCACATCTATTAGCGTTCGGGGCAATAATTATATGTATTTTTGTATTATTAATTAATTAATGAAAGATATAATGGGCTGCATAAGCTCAATACAAAATATTAATTTACACGTAGACATGTCGATATACTACGCTTCGCTACTTTGACGCAAGCGCTACGTCACGAGCATGTCGTAGTCATTGGTGGCGGGAACAAGTTTTTCCACTACCAAATAAATTTATTTTTAAATTACTCAACGCAACTAAAGAAACCTTTACTTTGAAAATCATATCTTAAAATTAATTGCCAAATTTTTTATTATGGATTTAGTGTGCTAAAGTGACATAGTGTACAAATTTGACACTAGCAATTTAGTGTTCGCAAATTTGTCCAGTCCCTTATTTCAAAAAAGGTGAAAAAACCTTTTACATTTTTAATTACAAATCTAAAAACGACAGATATGGAACAAAGCTACGCCTTCTCTTTCGAAGTAACAATCGTTGAGATATCACAGAATATTATATTATGAAATATCGTTGGCAGCTCTATTTCATGCGAACGTCATCTTAGTATATTACGTAATTTACCTATAAACTTCTGACTAAGCATGGTAACCGACGTAACTTAAGTGCGGCATAAATTTATATAGTAACCGTTTGCTTTATATGACATACTACAATATACTGGTTAAATATTGTGATGGCCGCTTATGGAGTCTAGTTGTGACTCGTGAGATGCCAGAGGTCATTGGTTTACAGTTAAGCCCGAGTGACAGCGGAGGCTATCGTTAAGTCCTTATCTGTTGGCAGTCGCTACAGTTCTTCGATGGCACTTGTCGTTCGGAGAAGTGTAGTAATTTTGTGAAGGCAACATAAACGGAATATGAATTTTGTAGTTAGGTTTTGCGTCGAACAATATTGATTTATATTTGAGGTTAGTAATTTGGGTTTCTTATTTGTTTATTTTAACAAGAAATATTAATGCCATCAAAAACAAAACTTATAAAAAATCCAAGTCTCGCAACTCAGGTCTTCTACCGTAAAAAGTTGTGAGATCCATGTAATACCAAGTCGGTTACTTTATTAAGTCCCTACTTAAAGGACCTTGTCTTAAGTTATTACGTAATTAACTAACCTAACAATATCTTATAGTGACCATATCATTATTATAAATCTATTATGTTTTAAATAAAATATATTGGCGAGAAAAAAATAGTACAGCCGTGCCGCTTTTTTGCTCGACTTGGCGGGAGCAAGTAATTTTTTTTCTTTCATTTTTGACAACCAATTTTAATATAAATAGTAATAATATTACAAGTATCTTGCGATAATTTCAATGCACTATTAAGATGGCGGCCGCCTTGTTAGAACTCTCCGGGCAGTTTTTGCGTCATCTCAGAATTTGATCTCCGTGGTATTATTTTCCATCTACTTCGTTTATGCACAATAATCTCAAAGACTAAAAATCCTGCCAAGAAATCAAACTAATCAGGTGGGTTATAAAAAAATATATGACACTTCAAAATACATTTTCGATGTTATTGTTTCTAAGTAATTTCAATTATTAACAATACAATTTGCCTCCCAAAATTAGCATTTTTTAACAAAAAAAAAAATATTAAAAAAGATATCTTTCTTATAATTATAATAATAAAATTATTTATTTAATTAAAAAAAATTGTTAAGTTTGCATTACAGAATTATCATTTTTTACGAGAAAAAGAAAATTATATACACTCGGATTCGAACTGGGGTTTCACATTTCCATCTGAGCTATTTTTGTTTTGACAGCGGTGGCGTAATTTACCTTCATATTTTAGCTATATTTTTTCGTTGCCTGAAATCTCAGTTTAAAAAAGTTTTCTATAAATAAAATCTAGGTAGATCGCTTTATCGTCCCCGAAACTACCTACATACTAATTATCACGGAAATCCGAGATCCTGAATATATACAAATATACAAGAATTGCTCGTTTAAAGGTATTATATAATATAATAAATATATATACATGTATATATATATACACTACTGCTCGAATTTTACCCAACATATACATTCATGTAAACGAAAAAGACACTTTAAAATCCGTCAGTTTACTCTTACGTTCCAATAATTTTTTTTAATATTTTTAACATGAAGGAGGTTGCATGCCTCATATGCCTTTTGAAATCAAGTGGTCAAATTGTAGGTTAATCTTATAATAATATAATATGTAAAAAATAAAAACTTAAAAACAAAATTATAATTATCGTATATATTAATATAAATACGAATATACTACGTTTATTTTGAAAAAAAAAATCTGAGGGATAGTTCACATGTAAATTAACATGAGCCGAGTCGCGACTAAAAGCTAACTATACGTACATTCTTCTCCGAGTTGTTACATATGAGTTATATTAGAAGACAGACGGAATACGAGTCGTCAGACCTTCCAATGCTCTGAATATCTTCATCTCATTCGGAGCGCTGTCATTCGGGCTCTGTCATCCGAATATATTACGCAATTTACGTAAGTAACTTGCGCAGCTAGCGTAACTTAAGCACGTAAATGTGTGTAAAGCATTACATGCCATACAATAGTTGTATACGTAGTATAATATACATATATATGTGTATATTTTATATCAAAGGTGGCAAAAAAACAGGTGGGTCATCTGACGTTTAGTGATCACCACTGTCTATAAACAAAAGCAACACCAGGGAAGTCGCAAGTGCGTTGCCAGCCTGTATAAGGAAGGGAGAGAGAGGAAGGGAGATAAGCCTCCAGTGTTCTCACTGATAGAACGGAACACAACAATGCAAGCACTGTTACTTCACGTCGGTTTTCTGTGAGAGGTTGGTACTACCCCGGGTGAGCCGACCCATTCATGCTGACAGCAGTTATAGTATCAGCGTGGCTCTACCACCTACCACTAGCTTCTGTCCGTGACTTAGTTCACATGTAATAGTTTAGGAAAACGCTAACATGCAGCGGAAGCTCGCAGAAGAAAAAAAAACGATTTTGAAACATTCTTTATTGGTGCTCCACTCCCATTGGTCCTAGCGTGATAACATCCTATAGCTTTTTTTTTCTCGATCTGACTACGCTATTGACCTAGCAAGGTCTTAACAGCTTCACCGGACTACGAATCCTAAAGCATTCTTCGATTAAGAGCTATCTATAACTGAAAGAATTTTTAAATCGGATCTATAGTTCCTGAGATTAGCGCGTTCAATCTACTAAACAAAAACCCTCCAGCTTTATAATATTAGTATAGATTACTACTCTCCTTTCGTACTTAACTCTAGTCGTCATACAAATTACAATAACTTTTGATAGAGTGGATCGATTTTAATGAAACAAAAAAATAATTACTCCTCAGGGTATGCTTTGTAATTTTCTTGTTAAGGTTTTATTGTGAAATCAGTACTTTAGTAGTAATGCGTGATCATACAAACAGACAGGCATTTCTATAAAATAATTGAAGTGTATTCTATTACTTATTCCTAGACACAGATTACAAGTATAGTATAATAATAGTATAAGTATAGTAAGATTACAAGATAAGTACAGAAATCTTAGGTTTACATTCTTATTTTAATATATATATATAGGAGATACTATATACCTTATAGAGTACATATAATATTTAGTAAACTGATTAAAAAAAATCGACTATTATTTTTTCTATTAATAATATCGAAAATATTGTTGGAAATGATGAAAAAAAACGTTTTTAATGGATGCACAGAGAGGAGCGTCATTTCCAGACGTCACAATCGTTCACATAATAACACCGATAAAGTATAAAATAAGTGTGTGTGTACTTATGTACACGCGTTAGAAGTTATACTTCTTTGGCGTAACAAGATAAAAATCATTTATTCAAAAATTTTATCTTTCGCCTTATTCTACGTTTGTAGAAAAATTACACTAACAATAGAAAAAAAGGTATTTAATACATTGAAAGTTTTAATACAAAGAAACAAAAATGTTGACTATAGCAAACTTCAGGGTGTCGGTTTTTCGTGAAGATGCGCGCGCGCGCATCTTAAAATTTACTCTCATCATTTTTCCCTAACGCGCCAAAAGAAGTATAACTTCAAAAAAACATAATTAGATACAAAAATATATGTAGAATTTTCTATAAATTGAATCTTTGTCCATAACATATTGTATTTTATTAATGCAAATCAAAATGCATAGTTTGTATTCTATGTAACTTATTTGTCTTTGTCGCCGTATTTTAACTAAATAATTCCTAAACATAATACAAACCTCTAAGGCGTCTCGATCCGCATTGTTCAAGACGGTAAATTTTCACAGTGGAATACAAACAAACCGTCACAGCTCACCGGATTAAGTTTACAAAAGGATTTTCTCTGTAACATTTAAATTTTTAAAAGTAACACAAAAAGTGAAAGCCATGAATTATGAAACAAGTTGCAGAGATGTAGTAATATTTTAAAACAACTGCAAAGTAGAATGGACACAAATAATAAATAATCATCTAAGAAAATTATTTCTATTATACACAATTCTTACAGAAGTATTTCTGTTGACTAATGATGGGCAGTTAGACGCGGCGTTACTGTAAGATTATAGTGAGATAACGCGACATGAAAGAGAGAGAGACAAGACTGGTATAGTTGTTCCAAAATGAAAAGATAAGAAGCGAGGAGGGTATAGAAAAAGATGTGATTTAGTAACGTGGGCGTGTAGCCCAGTTAAGCTGTGAAGACGTTGCTATGTCTGTAGCATAGTCGGAAAAAAAATGTGGGCATCAGATACGAAATATATGAGTTCGGGAAGTACAAATACTTTCTGCACATGAGTATCTTAATAATGTCTATAAGTAAGAATATTACCTTAGTTTAGCTTAGATTTGTTAGATTCGAGATTTTGTTTAACAAGGCAACAGCAGAAGCCGAGACGTGCCGTGCACTGTTGAGCTGGTTGTCAAATAAAATCATCAGAATGCATTAAGTGCTCGTCTTAGTAGTCTGGTGAAGCTGTAAAGGCTTGTCAGGTCAATAACGTAGTCAGTTAAAAAAATGGGCATGGTCTTGATGTAAGTCGGTAAGTGTTGCATCACTAACATAAGATTGAATGACGTATGATTTATTTGATTACATAATATAAAAAGAATTATTGTGGAAAAAACTTTACATTTGATTAAAAGTACCCGGGTGACCGAGCCTAGCTCGGTTTTTTGAATAACTTTTTTGAATTAAAATAAACACTCGGATTCAAACAGGAGTTACACGGATTTTCGAAGTAACCGATTTCCATCTGAGCTATTTTTGTTTTAACAGCGGCGGCGAAATTTACCTTCATATTCTATCTATATTTTTTCATTGCCTGATATGTCACTTATAAAAAGGTTTGGTTCAATATAATCTAGCTAGATCGATTTATCGTCCCCGAAACTACCTACATACTAAGTTTCACGGAAATAGATGACGCCGTATCCGAGATCCTGAATATATACAAATATAAAAATATACAAGAATTGCTCGTTTAAAGGTAGTAGATATATATATATACATAGAGATTGTACTAAATTTATTCGTCAGTAATTATTTTTCATTGCAATTAACGTCGACAATGTCTAAAAGAATCTGTGTCCAGTTGTTTACCTCTATCCGTGAGCTAGTACTCGTACTAGGCTCATAAAAACTCTTTGCGTTTAAGAAAGTAAGAAACAAAGCAGATTTTTAACATAGGTTGGAGCTAAGCATAAATTTATTGGGTTTATTTTTATCTATTATTCGTAATCTGATTTGAATCTATATTTTGTAAATTTAATGGGGTTTTACGTAATATAGTTAGTTTATTGTGCATAAGTGAAGTGAATAAAAAATAATAAAAAGGAGGATGAAATTCTTAGATGCCATAAAAACTACCAGGAAGGTTCTAGCAAGGGAACCACCATCTTGTTAGAATATTGAAATAATCACACGACGCTTGGAACATTATTAACTACACGACAATGACAGTAATAATCTGAGAGATTGGTTGCCAAAAATAAAGTTAAAAAATGTAATTGTTGTGTTCATTTCCAAAGTTTATGATAAAAATTGCGTTGTTTTTTAATATAACAATTAAAATCAATAACTATTTATGTCGTTAATAATGCAAAAATAAATTTTAGAACAAAAAACCTTCCATTCTCGGTACTAAAAGCATTCTTTCGAATAGTCTACCTCGGTTGTCATTGTCTTGGAAAATGCAAAATTATCCCAAACTTAATCTAAACCTGTGAAGCGTTTCATTTGACATTGTGTTTCTGAAATACGCTAAAGTTACACAAAGAAATACAAGAACCAACACAACTCCCGGATAAAATTTAGAAATGGGGTCTCACTTTTAATTCAAAATTAAATATCACTGACAAGATATATTTGAATAGTCTTTTAAGTTTGTTTAGTTGGTTTCTATAACGTTGGCTAATTATAGTTTTGTGATATCTTTTAATATTAAAGAGCTTAATCACTCTTCAATACACTACTTTCCAACTGGTGAAGATCCACATCTAAAGTAAGTAATTGCATAGAAACTCCTTAATAATCTATATTTTTGATATAGATAATAAGAATGCAACTATAAAGTGCCTGTACTTTTTAGATTTATGTGGAAAAAAATTGTTGTAGGTGTCTTGCAATAAAATACGTTTTAATAATTTTTAGAAACGCCTGCCGGTCTGTATTTTTGTTTAAAGCTATTACTGTCTTCAGCATGAGTGGGTCAGCTTGCCCGAGGTACCACCACCCTTCACTACCACGGTCGACGATCACGGCGACGTAGGGTCAACAATGACTTAATGCCGCCGTAAAAAGTGCCTGCGGAAGATGGACGTGGGCACGTCTGTCGCCCTGGCAGTTATCTGCACAGGTCCGTGTAGTTGAGGCGCATTGTGCCGATGCGCCTCCCATGATCGTCGGGGAGGGCAACTCTCGCCCTCCCTTGAGGGGTCTACCATTCTGACCCCTCGACTGCGAAGAAGCCCCTGATGAGGGGCCTTCACCTGCCGGGGATTAGACGTATTGCCAGTGGTAGGTCCTGCTCCTTGGCCTATAGGTGAGTGAAGGCACCATGGGGTTTTAGTTCGTGCAAGTCGGACATAACTCACCCTCAGCAGCCCGGCTGGGGTGGGTATCCATAGGGATTTCCCCATGTAAAAAAAGGTAGCATCAACCTCTCACAGAAAACCGACGTGAAGTAACAGTGCTTGCATTATTGCGTTTCGTTGGATTAATGAGATCGCCGGAGGCCCACCTCTCTTCATTTTCCCCCTCTTCTCTCCCCCTCCCCTCTAACACAGGCTGACAACGCACTTGTAACTTTCCTGGTGTTGCAAGTGTCTATGGACGGCGGTGATCACTTACAACAGGTGACCCACATGTTCGTTTGCCTCCTATTATATATTAAAAAAAACATGCGATACTGCTTTCATGATAACACCTTTTCACATTACATTTATCGTTTACCTCATTAAAATCGGTATAGTCTATCAAAAGCAGATAGTAGTTAAACTTAATGCATTGAGATTACTGTTTTGTACATCAGCTTCAGTGCGAATGAAGTCCCGGGCACAACTAGTATGCTAATACATTTTCTTTTCAATAAACTGCTTTTCTAACTAGTACAGATCCACCTTTTTCCCCATTTTCTAAAATAAGCAATTGTATAGAAACACCTTAACAATAACTAATACAATTTGTTCCCCAAGTAATTCAAAATAATGTTTACAGATGTTGTGACGAATTACCAAACAAACAGAACATCAGTTTCTACCGCGGTGTTTAACACTCCATCCTAAAAAGGTACGAAACAATTTATCATACTTTGTCAATGTTTGCAAACCTGGAAACATTTCATTTACCGGGGCCCGTATTAAATGAAGCAAAACTAAGAGCAAAATCGTGTTTTAGATTACATCGACCCCCTGATTCGGGTCCGAGGATTGAGACCTAACAAATTGTACTCCACATTAGGCAAATAGTTCGTGACCTCTGTAAACAATAGTTGTATAATGTATATTGAATTAGTTTAAATGTTGGATGCGGGCGGATTTTAGGATCGCTTCGCATATAAAGGTCAAATTTCCTTTCATTCCCAACAGTAAATTAGTTCGAGAAAGCAAATATGAGCCATGATATATATTTTAGAGATATTACCTTTAGGCAAGCGACATGGTGCTTTGTGTTCTAGAGACTAATTTATATATTTTAAGAGTGGCAACTTGTACAAATTAGGGCATTAATAGATCAGTGTTAGCCTGTTTGGACAACGTGTCTAACAACACAATTTCGAATCCCTACAGTGAACTGGAACTTACGGTGATTGAAAAAAAAACGTAATGCTCTCTTAGCTAAATATTATCCACCAATTGGAAATCTGCCGTCAATAATCTGTGTGCATGATCCAGAAGCTACAATTGGCATTCAGTTCCCTTTAGGCTTACTTTGTCACTTAACATAGAGTGTTGACTGACGTGAAATACTAATAACATTAACATATAAAAACCCAAGACACAGTTTCGATTAAAAGTAGAGCTCAAAACTGGCCCCAAAAACTCCCCAATATACATACGTGGTTATAAATATGCGATCAACTTACGATTTTGCAAATTCAACCATACCTGAATGATTTAAAGTTGTTTTTACAAGAAAGCGTCGCGAGACTATTTGTAATGAGTGCATAATCCAAAATTGTGCACTCATTTTTATGTGCCGGATGTGTAATGTTAAGTGTGTATCTTAGGGTTTCCTTTGTCAAAGACTTATAAATAATAAAAGATACTTTAAGTCTATCATGTTTAATCATCTTCGAAATATCAACCGATTTCAGGAATTAGTTTAAAAGTATTAATCAATTGCTGCAGAAATCGTAGAATAACTTTCTTCAATTAAAATTCAAAAATTTTGCTATAACCTGGAGCAAACTTATATGAAATTTATAGAACTTTGTAGTAAATGGTACATGTAGCAACTGTACATATATTTCTTAAATATGTAAATGGACTGTTGAAATTTATAAAATATTAATTGTTACAGGACATTTTTGCCGTAATTATACGATAGGCCACTTATATTCCTAAATAAATTGCTCCAACATCACAAAATATGATAGACTCTTATAAAGCTGTAATAAGTATTTTATTTTCCTTGTGTGTAACGTAATAATTAAATATAACAGAGATACCATTAAATAAATTCATTTTCGTTCTTCCGTTTGTATGTTCATTTTCACTAAGAATAGGCACTTTTACGCTTTCAGGCCCTATAATAAATGTAGTGGAAAAAACTTTCGGTCCTCATTTTTACACACAAAAACATTTTATTGTGAAGGATACTCGCTCATCCGTCTTTATTTATATATTATCACGATGTTGTTATGCGGAGAACAAAAGCTAAACTGTTCGAGGAAAAAATATAAAAAACACAAAGGAAAAACACATATTAATAAAATGAAACAGAAAAGTATATAAAGTTTACACTAACGTTATTATTCAGTAGTGGTAGAGCCAAGCTGAAGCTATTATTGTTTTCAACACGAATGGGTCGGCTCGTCCAGGGAAGCACCACCCTCTCACAGAATATCGACGTGAAGTAACAGCCCTTCCATTGTTGCGTTTCGTTCGGTCAGTGAGAGAGCCAGAGACCCACCTACCCTCCCCTTCCCCTTCCTTCTTCCCTTCGTGTCCCTCCGCCCTCCTCCCAAACACAGGCTGGCAACGCACTTGTGACTCCCCTGGTGTTGCAAGTGTCTATGGACGGTGGTGATCACTTAACATCAGGTGACCCATCTGTTCGTTTGCCTCCTATGATATAAAAAAAAAAATATTCCGTTCATTTGTTTATAGTCTAAATTGTTCTTAGGTGAATCATCTCCTAAATTATGCATAAAAATAGTACATAAATATATATGGTCGACGGTAACGACTCTGCCGACATAATATAAGATAATTTGTAAGAGGGCTCGCTACGCCTGTGGAGAGCTACCCCCTGCTTAATGCTTATATTCAGCCCTGATGAGTACAATTTATGTTTGGAAATTGTAATAAACATTAATGTTATAAAATAAATACAGGTTTTAATACCGATTTGATAAAACAATATAGGAATGTGCTTTCATTTTGTTTAAGGAGAATAAAAAAAAACCACAACCATAACTAGCAAAAATCATTTTATTCCTTTTTACGCCCATGTAGGATAGTATTTCAGGAACATTTTTTAATTATATTATGTCTTTCAACAACTACAAGCTTGAAACAAAGATAAAGGTTTCTTTAGGAATGAATTCGCATTTAAAGCTAAGTATTTTAAACCTATTTTTATTGTAAGATGTCAAAGTTACATTAATGTACCTCATAGAAAACATGGTGATATATAAATAGGAATATCTTCGAGATATATACTTTCTTTTTTTTTTCGAAATTAAAACGTAAAAGTCTTTACAGTTTCACAGAACTACCAAGGCGAGGGCTGAAGGCATACAGCCGATTTGGGATGCTTGGGCGACTAACTCAAGGGTGCAAGGCACACCTCGGCTTGGGCTGTCGCCTGTTTTGTGCAAAAATCGTGACCTAACTTTTTTTTTTTAACGTGGGGAAATCCCTTATGGATGCCCACCCTCCCGGGGGAGAGAGTGGGCTATGTCCGACTCGCACAGACTAAAACTCCACGGTGTACGTCTTCCGCTATAGTTGGGGCGGCACGAGATCTCTATAGACTTCATCGTGCCGCCCCAGCGGTTGGCCCAGCAGCAGAAGTGCCGCCGCCGGGCCTCGTCTTGTATGGAGACAGCCGGGTACACACCGGCCGCCTCCCCCGTCCGCCGGACCCGTGCAATGCGAAGATGGGGCCCCCCAACCCATCTTACCTGGTCCGGTTAAGGTGGGAGGTGGCGGTCAAACTGCCGCCTCCTCCTGCCTGCCCTTTGTTGGTGGAGACGGCCACTGTGAGGGTCTTGCTCACGGACCCTCTCCGCTGCCTCCTTCTGCGAGACGACCTCCTTACAGAAGGAGGCAACAACACTCCACACATTCTCGCTGCCGAGCATGGCTTTGACGACGCTCGGCAGCGAGAGATCATCACCCAACGCCGCAGCCAGAATGCGGCGTCGCTCCTCCCACGCAGCACATTCGGAAAGTGTGTGCTGCGCGGTGTCCGGTTCAACGCCGCACTCATGGCATACGGCGGTCGGCTCCCTGCGTGCTATCCAATACAGGTACCAACCGAAGCACCCGTGCCCAGTCAGCACCTGCACCAGACGAAACGACAGGGAGCCCCATCGTCGATTGCACCATTCGGGCAGGACCGGGCGGACGGCGTCGATAGTATATCGACCGTACTGCGCGTCCGCCAGGTCCCGCCCCAACCTCTCCATCCTTAACCCTCTCTCATAATTTCTTCTCTGCTCCAATTCCCCGGGAGCTAGAGGATCTCCCATCTGTTTCTTAACCGCCGTATAATTTTATACGGCGGCAAGCACTTCCGCCTCCAGCTCCCAGGGAGAGGAAGAGAGCCAGCCAGCACCATGGCCGCCGCAGAGGACACTGTACGGTAACCCCGTATCACCCTCAACGCCACAGTAAGTTGCGCGGCTCGCAACGCACGGATATTGGTGGCATTGAGGGCGTCCACCCATAACGGCGTCCCGTACCCGTACCGCACCACCCCCATGTATAGGCGGCGACAGGCGGCACCCGCCCCCCCCCCCGTATTGGGGAGGAGTCGTCCGAGCGCTGCTGCCGCCCCAACTATACGCGGTCCGAGCCCCTTGAAATGGGGCTCGAAATGAGCTAACCTAAGCTAAGCTATCTAGATATACGTATATGAGTTATTAAAACATGCATGTGTACCAAGCATGCGTGCCTCAACAGCTCCTATATGTATTTTGTGTCGGAAAAATTCCTCAACCATATAGGTTATGATAGGGAAAAATAAGGGTAGAACTCTTTGACGTTTATTTTTCTGAAACAGAAAAGCAGCGGTGATGTGTGTGATATTGTGGCAGTGCTGTAAGGTTTTGTGTCACTGTATCGCATGAGCAGAGTACGCAATGGCTCAACGCCGAGGGAATGAACCTAGGCTTGAGCCGCTGCTGAGGGGGGTCTAATCTGGTAGACAAATATACAATCAATCAGAAGTCGTCGGTAACATTTCTTTATAGTTATAGGTTTTTAGCATTTGCCCATAATCTCATTTGATAATAAGTGGCATGGCGGTCTAAGATGGTAAATATGGTAATCCCAGATTAACTAAGTTCTTTGCCGAAACACACTATCTGATGTTTGACAGATTTTCACCTCGTGGGTGGTAGCTATCCAAGACTTAGAAAAGGCCTTCATACCACTCCATGTATTCATCAGGACGGTATTCTCCGTCAAGTGCTCCCACTCAATCGTAACGATTCTAACCTACATCATTCAATGTCGTGTGTGAATACGCTATCGACTAAGCCATCATGACTTCAAAGAAGTAACATGATATAAAATAAGCGTAGATACATTTCAGCAAATAATTCAATATGACTGAAAGAATAATAAAACTACGGTCGATATATATTTTTGGATATCCTTAAATATCTATACACACCAGATATTTCATTAAAATATAACAGTATCGTTAGAATAACATTAAATTATCCAAAAATAGAATATAATATTACAATGTAAAATAATATTAATCGTGTATTTAATTTTAAATACCATTTCTCCGTTTTGTTAAATATATACTAAGCCACTTTATGCCAAAGCTAACCCGACAAAGGTCTGTGTACGTAGCACCTAAGATAATTTGAATAGGAGTGTAATGAAAACAATGACTATTATAATTTTCGCACAATCGTATCTGAGTTTATATTTTGTATTTTACGACATTTAGCTTTAAATACAAAATCCAATGATGTTAATTAAAATTATGGGTGATATTTTAAAAATCATAAAGCTAATGGTCAACGGATAGTTTTTATGCAATCGTGGTTCACGTAATAAACGAAGTCACTTTTAAGGGCTCTAGTGTAATAGTTTTGAGGTAGAATGGAGAGGGTAGAATTAGTTAGGGCTATAATTGCAACCATTCCTGTATTCGTCTATGCCTACGTCGGTATTATAGGTCTAGTGGGCTTATTTCAAAATTTAAACCTAACTTTACTCCGTAATCTTCTTTTAACACTTAGCGTTTTGTATCCACAGTTATACATCAGTCTCCGTTAAGACGATGATGTTTCAATAAGGATCTAACGTTCTGATATGACTTTATTAGACTTAGGTCAGAAATATTATTTCTATCTTAATGGATTTTTGTTTCACTTTTATGCAAAAAATGCTGAACAGACTTGATAAACCTTTACAGTGATATAGCTTCTACATAATAATACCACAAACGCACAATATTCATAAAGATAATATTCAAATTGCTCAGAGTATAATAGTTTAGTGGAGTCTAGTAGCTTTAAAAAAATCCTGCAACCTGAGATCTATCTCAGCCATCAATCTGGCTGCATACTCCGTTAGAATTATACGACATGTATATAGATAAAATATACATAGAAAGTCGCCGAAGGCCATTAGTCTCTAATAAAGGTGAGAGTTGGATGAAACAAAACGTGGCTGTAAAACTACAGTATACTCATGAAGCAATTTGTATCGGTGACCTCGTTTGCAACATCGAGATAAAAATCTATAACCAACCATTTACCAGAGCGTGGACTGGATCAATGCGCTGGTAATGCATATGAAAGCCAGTCTTTAAGTTTAATGCATGAAATAACATTCGTGTTATAGCATTATGTGACATCAGCGAACATTTTGGAAAAGGTTGGCTTCTTTATTTTATAAATTAAAAAAAATCCGATGCTAAATGATACTGCAGTTGATAGTACCTGTTTGGGCCGATTCACCGATGTATTCACCAATCACGGGTGATGGGCTTCTCAATTTCAATCAAAGCGCTTAAAAAATAAACCCTATACTGCTGCCAACATAACGAAATTATTACGCGGCGGTTATTTACTGTTTACTCGACATCGGTACTACAAAGTCACATTAAAGTTCGCTCGTCGCTGTGTTGATTATTGTTTTCATACAACATATGTTTCAAAATTGTTATACAAATAACTGTACATTGCGTTGCCGCGCGGCTCGTGTTATGAAACGTTTATATATGGACATACAGAGTATATAGTGACGTGCTAAATAATATTAAACGGCTGATACATTCATATGTGTCTCGTGGATGGCGCTGCGACGGATTCGTGCTCGTCTGGGCCTTGGACCATTATCAAGTTAGTGGGTTTGTTCTTTGCTCTATTATTGGTGAGAGAGGACCAGCGGTGTAAGACTTGTTGTCACGGGTAGTATGTGCCTACCTTTCTAGATCATAGTATCATCGTCATAGCGGTCGAAATAGTTATTATTTTCGAAATCGCCGCTACAGTACCTCAGATTAATCATATTAATGACGTCAGTTATAATAGGCAGTAGCAATTATACTATTCCTGGTGACTGAGTTGAAATATCTCGTATACCAGTGCATGTTCTGCCGTAATAAGGAGAAGGAGCGCATCTAATTAAAACACTAATCGTACAAAAGTCGAGAAGTCTGTACCATGCGACTTTAGCGAAATACGTTTATTTTATTTTTGATTACGTGCAATTTGAAATTACACTTACACAGCAGCTTTTGGAGGCACCTTTTTCCTGATTTGTACTGTATATTAAAATCTATAATGTCCAAAAACAGCATGTATTCGTCTGTATTTAGACGGAAGTGTTGGCAACCAAATCTTTCAGTATTGAAATATAACAAATAAGAACAACTACTTGGCAACAGAAATCGCTGTGTAGTGGTGGTCTTCCAACATTCAAGTCTTGCATAAACTTTACGACTCTTAGGTTTACTCTCATAAAAACTTAAGAAAACTATCTTGCTGGTCATTACATCATCGCAATTGTTGATTACCTTTCGTCGTTGTTATTTTCTTGTTGTATATATACATGTATCTTTCACAAATATCCACCAGATGATTACTATCACTGTAACCAAAGGTGGTAATATAATACGCCTAAATGAGATTATGAAAAAAACTGTTTCAAAATTATTTGTGTCTCTTTTTTATAATCTCATTTAGGCCTATTATAATACCATCTTCATCAGCGTCTATTATTAGATGGATTGCCAATTATCACTTACTAGAACTACACTGTTATTATAATTATCAATTATTGGCAACTTTTCACGTTTTAACATCAGAATTTAAATTGTAAGGATCGTTGTGGAATCAGTTACCCGTTAGGGATTTTTCCCAGAGTTGTAATATGGGTCTCTTCAAGAAAGGATTAAAACACGCACTTTAAGGCCAGAAACGCAACAGCGACACGATGGCATTGCAGGTTTTCATAGACGACTGTAACCTTTTACCATTAGAAAGCCCGTCTGCCAGTTTGCTGCTCTTAAGCATACAAAAATAAAAACATTAAAAATTAAACTATTAATTTAAAATATACTTGAGTAGAGAGTATTCGCTTATTATATATAAGTACTACGAGTGCGCAAACACTACTACAAGATTTATTTTATGGAAAAACTAACTTTTATCTTGAATATGAAGTAAATATCCCAGTAAAATTTTACTACACCCCGACCAGAGATCATTTCAAGTACGTGAGGTCAAAGGGTCTCTATAGAAACGTCTAAAATGGCCCTATCTTTGCACGCTGCGTAATGTTCATGATTCTATGTCAGACATAAATCTAAATTTAATTCCGTATGATCTTACTATATCAGTTTAACTATATGATGGAAATTGTCACTCTCACCTTTGCTAGTTACAATCTTTAAGATACGAATCTTTCGAAAAATACCGTTTTCTCTTCTTTTCTATCAAATGGCTATGTAAGAACCATCATCAGCCTGTAAGAAACCCACTGCAAGGCCATAAACCCCTTCCCGAAGGAAGTTATGGACATAATTACCATGCCAGGCCACGAGGAGTAATTCTGAGAAATCTACAGCTTTATGTTTTTCCACATACAGTAGTACTTACAAGAACATCTCTCAGGTTTAAGTTTTTTACGATGTTTTCCTTCACAGTTAACCGATAATGTTACCAATTTATTTGTATTAATAAATTAGTAAATATATGCGAATTCCGAAAAAATCATTAGTACATGCTGGGGTACGAACCTGCGGATATATCATTGATATTCCATTGGTCAAACCACTAGACCATTACTATTTCATAAAATTTTACTTGTTATTATTACCAATTTCATAATCTCCCATTATCTAGTAAGATTGCCATTAGAAATACAGAAAAATTAAACAATAAAGGTCTTGGTTCATTTCAAGTTCATTTATGATTATAATACAAACCAAGTTAGAATTGTTAAATCGATCGATGATATTTAAATATGCTACTCTAGTTTTAGTAAAATAAGCAAATTTATCGATTAAAAAAATGAGCCGTCACGGGACGCCTGGCAGATGTTAAGCATCGAAATTACACACAGTCGCTTGTGCATGCCATCGTTGCGTTGTTGCCACACCAAACATCAGATTTACCTGCGCCTATAGATGTTTCAAATCAATAATATCAAGTGAAAGACTATGTTATAACTAAAAGAACATTGTTCTAGAATGTAACTACATTTATCATCATAGTCATATCATTATGTCATAGAAGTCTATTCTGTAACTATTAGTACAATAAACACCGTTTTAAAGTATTATTCTTCATTTATGGAACACGTAATATGGCATATATATTTCAAATATTCTTAGTACTGTACATAAGTCGAAAGAGTTTCTTGTTAACTATGATGTATACCAACGATAGATAAGCTTTCAAAAATCCTGGCCAATTTGCAAAAGATATTTTCTATCTAGAATCAAATCGACTTGTACGAAGTACTCGGCTATATCCATTCGACAAACGACCTGTATTATGAAACCGGATACAGTGAAACTACTTTTATAGCGAACGTTACTTAAGTATTTCGGATACACGATATAAGGGAAAGAACTTTGAAAGTGAACCAAAGAAGTGGACAAGTTTCGTAACGCAAAAAAGTTTCGCTAAGTTGTTTTGAGGTATAATAGTCTTGTCACGACATAACTATAAGATATATGGTATCTATAAATCTTTTTGGTACTCGATATTGTTAGAAAAACAATATAAACTAACCACAAAGAATTTTATCTGATTTTTGTGCGTTTGGTGGCTGAGCATTTCGAAGCCCTCATTTGCTGGCTAATTACAACACTAAAGTCAAAGTATTCTTTCTACTAAGCATAGATTGATATATTTCTATAGCTTCGCTTGACAGTGACTTCTTTTTATATAACACTAGCTTCTTTCGCGTCTTCGTCCGCGTGGAATTGTCACTTTGGGGATTTTTTTTTCTCCAAGTTTTCCTCTGACGTAATCAGAGACGTTATTTTGGTATTTGTTGTTACAACGATATAATTTTTTAATTGTTCTCTTCTTATGGACCTCAGTTTGAATTTACTTATCATCTATTTACTATCTAAATTGTTGTATCTAACGTTTTAGTTGTTCTTATAACTATCATTGACATGGTTTTGTTGATTATTTACAATAATTATTGTGTTTTATATATTGTCGAAATGTTGATTTATTTAATATTTTTAATCGTTTAATCACTATGTCATAGTAATTTATGAAGTATTCTTTATTTGTGTTGTCGTTTATTAATATTTTTAAATTTTCTTCCTCGAATTCTAAGCCTTAATTATTTGTTAAGTCACATCTTTTTTTGTCAAACATTGGACACACTAAGTCACTTTGGGTTAACGCTAACATACAGCTCTGAAAAAAGACTATTTTGAAACAATTTCATTGGTGCTTCGTTCATGTTGCTCTTGGTCTATAGCATTCCTCGATATATGAGCTATCTAACACTGTAAGAATTTTACATATCGGACCAGTAGCTCCTGAGATTAGCGCGTTCAAGCAAACGAACTCTTCAGCTTTATAATATTAGTATAGAAGTATAGTTATAAGTGTGGAATATTGTCACTTATGTCGCATGAAATAAGATAGCATCTACAATGAAGAAAAATAAATTAAAAAAATCTATTTTGTCGATGACTTAATTATCGCAAACACTTCTATATATATTTAAATTTTAAAAATGCTGATGTATAAACAATCAACGGGAGTAGGGTTCATGAGATGGACGGTAATGCGAAAACATGAGTTTGCAATATTGATAAAAACATAAAAGAATAAATAAGCAGAAATGATGATTCTGCAGAAACGAATGTTTTCTCCGTTGAAAAGCTAATTTCATATTGATGACCGTAAGCTACTCTTTATTTTGATACACCGATTTGTTGAGGCGTGTATGCTTGGTACACATATACGTTTCAGCAACTCATACATATATGAATAGTTAGCTAGGTTAGTCGCGATTTTCAATGCAACAGGCAACAGCGAAGCCGAGGTGTGCCGTGCACCCTTGAGCTGGTTGCCAAAATAAAATCGGCTGAGTGCCTTAAGCGCTCGCCTTAGTAGTCCGGTGAAGCTGTTAAGACCTTGCTGGGTCAATAGCGTAGTCATTTCGAAAAAAAAAAACCGATGCCCGATGGCCATTGGTATTATTTAGACAAATTTGGCAAGTTTTTTCTTTTGTAATTCAGAAAATGATAAAATTAAATGAGTACGTTATCTACTAAGGTCATTCAGAATATGACCTCAACGCGATTTGGGTCACCATATAGCAATTTTGAAGTCAATTTTAAATTACAATTACGAATAAACGACTTAGTGATCATGTTATTAAAACTTATATTTTCTAACCTTTTATTGAAACTTTCAAAAACTATTTAGAAAACCTAATTTAATGCAAGGTTGCTTAAAGTCTCTCGAACTTTATAATGGTAACAAAAAACATAATCATTGTTTGGTTATATAACAAAATCAGAAAATTTCTTCAAAAATAAAACTTCACTCAGAAGACTGTCGAAAAATAATAAAAATTTGAGCAACATTTTGAAACAATACGAAAACTTTAATCACCCAAAAAAACATTGTATTCACGAAAATCTTAAACAGCGAGTCATTGTTTCGAACAATGGAACTGCTATCTGGCTGATATTTCTAAGGATACTTCATTATCGCCGGTTCGTGGCAAACAAAGGAGTCTACGGACGGATAACAGAAATAATTGAGTCGATAGTGCTTTGATACTAAAGAGCATTGAGCGTCATTATTGCTTCACGCGATATGTTTTACAGTGAGGTATAGTGACACTGCCAAGATTTTAAATTAAGGAAAACTATAGTTCAAATTATAATATTAATTACAAAATAGTGTCGATCTATAAATTCCTTATACCTTTTGTTAGTATTATTATTTATAGTGTTTTTATAGCACAGTACAATCCAAAAATAATGGCGACCATCGATTGATACACTATCCATCGCCGGTCGCCATTATTATGCCGGCCTGCAAAAAGCTGGATATGCACAGGTTGATACCGAAACGCGACCCGTAGAAGCGAATCACTATTATGGGCTTTTTCGCCGTATACATGGTTGCGACCCAGTCGGGCTGTAAAACCTTACCACCCCGCTTTCGCCATTGCCTCGTTCGTTATTCAGCAGGGTGCAGGTGAGGTTGGCTTGGGTGTCTCAAGTCTTAAGATTTTATTCGACACCCTTACACCCTCTTTTAATAATATATATAATAACATTATCCATATATAACAGATATTAGTAATAAATTATGTGAAAACGTGCTTAGGCGCGTTGAGCAGTTTTTTTTGCAAGATATAGAATTATAATTTCTCGTCATAACATGTTAGTAAGCACAACCGGCTGTCTTGTGCTTGCTTGGCTTGCGTCAGACTAGTGACACGGAGTTTTTTTTTTAGTAATTCATCGGAGGCAAATGGACAGGTGGATCACCAAATGTTAAGTGATTACCGCTGTCCATAGACACTTGCAACACCATGTGAGTCGCAAGTGCGTTGCCAGCCTGTGTTAGGGTGGGGGGAGGAAGAGACGAGGAGAGGGGGAAGGTGAGGAGAAGTGGGCCTCCGGCGCTCTCACTGACCGAACGAAATGCAACAATTGCCCTGTTACTTCACGTCGGTTTTCTGTGAAAGGTTGGTACTACCCAGGGCGAGCCGACCCATTCATGCTGAAACCAGTAATAACTTAAGCGTAGCTCTACCACCTACAAAGCAGTATATGAATACATCTGAATACATGTAATATTTATGTTTTGTATTCATATTGTGCATTCTACTGAACTATATGTTTGCTTGTCACTAAAAAGAGTGTATAGAAATGTATGTATAATTATTGTTCGAAGAGCCAGTATGATGATAATAGTTTTAACTTGCAAGTATAAAATGTAATTAAAAATAAATTTAAAATCAGACTATATTGTAAATAGTTATGAATGATCATACATAATATATATATATATATATATATATATATATATATATATAGAACCTCCTCCGTTTTTTTCATCGGTTAAAAATCAGAACAAAACCCAGTTATTCTATTGCACACTCCTGTTGGCAGTCCTTATGATTGCCTCTATTTTTTTATGTAAATTATATAAGATATCCCTTTATATCCATTGTCCTAACATAATATATAATCTATTACAATATTATCACAGGCCATGAAGCTATAATTCGAACATAATGATATAAAACATGCAATGAAATTTATAACAAGTACGTCCATTCGTTATTTATGAATTTAACGCACCAGCTGTGAAAATCATTGCAATATAAACACGAAATATAATAACAAAGCAATAGTATGGTGCAGATATAACCGCAGTACATAAAATTTTATATTTCAAAAGCTGTTAACACCGCTGCTGCTGTTATTCGCAATACAGACAATAAATATGTTATAATCTGTTTTTATACGAGTAATAGTTAAAATCAATATTAGTATAGTTACAAAACTAAAACCTCTTTTATATAAAATATTATGCGATAAGTATAGAATCGGGGAGTTTTTGGCGGGATTTTAGTCTGTCATGTAGTGGATTTTATATTTTATTCATAATCCTGTGTTATTTAACTCTATATTTTGTAAATTTGGTGGTGTTTTACGTAATATATTTAGTGTATTGTGCATAAGTGAAGTCAATGGAAGATAATACCACGGAGCATGAAATTCTGAGATGCCATAGTGGCATGACAATGGCGGTAATAATCTGCAAAATTGAATGCCATAATAAAGTTAAAAAAAATATAGAATCTTTAAGCGATAATGCTTCTATTTTAAATTCTGTGTACATTGCTCCTTCATGCATGCTCTAGATGACATAATAAGATAATGAAGATCTCAGCTACGATAGTTGACTTCCAATGTGACTTTAAATATAAATTTTTCATCTAGTGTTTACGGCGAAGAAAATGATAGAGGAAACTATAGCAACATGGTGGACTACTATTAATTCTGTAACTTTGAAGTTAGTCTATCACTAAATATGGATAGTAGGTAAACATCGTAAGGCTCTTATACGAAACATTAATTACATACAAAACATAAGAAACTTTATACGAAATATTATGACCTAACACATTACATAAGACGTTATTATATACTTTATTTTTAATCACCATATTAAGCCTCACAAGACTCATTTTATTTAAGAGACTCTACGACATAATTTCTACTCTGTACAAGATATTTTAACATTTAATACATTTTAAATATAACAGATATTACGAGGCTCTGCTGTCCGTAACAGTAGGGTTACAATGCTGCTGATTTTTTTTTAGTGTGTGATTATATCGCCTAATATACAAATATAGACTTAACAATGACTTAGGTACATCATCATCATTGTCAGCCTGTAAGAGACCCACTACAGGGCCATAGGTCTTTTACTGGAGGAAGGTATAGGTGTAATCACTACACCAGCCCACGATGTATTGGCGATTTTAAAATCTGAGAAATCCATAGCTCTACATTCTTCCCGCATACAGTAGTACTACAAGAACATTTCTCAGGTTAAGGTTTCCTCCCGATGTTTTCCTTCACCGTCAGCCGATACTGTTACCAATTTAAATTAGCAAATGTACACGAATACCGAAAAATTCGTTGGTTCATGCCGGGGTTCGAACCTGCGGATATCCAAATATTATTCCACCGGTCAAACCACTATGCCACCACGACTTTTTAGATTAATATTGTATAATTGCCTAGCTGATTTTGAAATAGGGGCAAACAATAAGAAGCGTTAAGCCAAGATCTAATGTCATTTCAAACATTTTACCAGGATGTGCTGCACATCATCGATGAGCTCAAATATTTGCAAAGTGGTGATGGTATTTTAGTATTATGAATGCGAATATTTTGGATAGAATGTGCCCTGAGTGTAATTTCATTCCTGTGATTGCTTCTCACTGATTAACCAGAGAGGCTTTTAGGGATGTAGCTGAAATATTCAGTACCATACTCTTTTTGTTTTAGAATGCGCATCAAAGTGATCCTTCCAATGAGAGAAAGTTAAAGGCTTATTTTCTATCATTGTATTACATATTATCATTCAAATTTAACCTAAAAAATAAATCATCCGAATAATATATCTGCACAACGAATTAGGAATTCCTGATGTCTTGCCAGCTCGAACAACTAACGTAATGTGTGCTAGTTACAGAAAACCGTGAGGAAAAACCCGTTTTAGAAATGAACCTTATTTCTACTGAGTGTCCGTTTGGCAGCTGCGACGGCCATTAATGCCGCACACGACAGTTTAGGGTCACGCCCCGAATAACTTAATTAGGTATAGAAATGCCCTCCCAGAGCTATCGTAACGTGTAACGAGAAATTGGTAACGCTCCATAAGATTCTTCTTTACGTTTTATAATTCGAAAACTGGTGTCCCAAAAGAATTATTAGATTTATAAAACAAATTTTTGAACAGTCAGGTGTTTTGCATCTTTTTGGGCTAAGTAAAAACTTGTATAGTTTCTGCCAAAATGTTCAGGTAGAAACAGATTTTTTATGATACGAACAAAATAAAAACAGTTTGATTATTAGTATATATACACGGAGAAAGGAAAACTTCTTTGGCTTATATATTAATAACACTAAAGCTCGTCAATAGTAACATAATAAAAAAGAATCAAGAAATCGATCGAGAAACAGAGAAGAAAGATATTATTAACCGTTTGCCCACAGACGATTTATATATAGATATGAGAATGGTCATAAACTATATACTATACGAAGTCCTATAATACTTAGCTGCATATTTATAAAGAATGAAAGAAATATATTTATTGTCGTAGATAAATACAAGCGTACAAAAAACGTTTAAGCATACAAAGTAAAAACGATGACAAAACTTTAATTTACTTCTTTTGGTATACTAATAGACCCAAATAGACACTTATATATACTTACACTCGTGTACACAAATACATAACAAGCTTACGTTTTCGCATAAATTTTTCCTTAGCATGCCACAAGAAATTCCATTACAAAGACGAATAATTCTCTATTAAATATTTTCTTACGTACCTTTAAATTAACCAATGTGTGTAATTTTTACACATATTCTAGAGACCATGCACACACGAAATGTACACACAAAAATGTCACGTAAAAATTCTATTCGACGATGTCACTGGCTTCATTTAGTTACTTAATTATGAAATTTCGTGACAATGAAGCCATCACATTTCAAGGGTATCCTGGTAAAAAAACACGCAATGACATGTCCGACAGTGGCTGGGGAGTGGTTGTAACCTTAATTCATACTCACAATCACCGCACTCTGTCGACGCCTCGCAATCTCTGTCACACCCTAACAGACGAGCTTTGATATGACCTTGTTTATATAGCGTGTTCCATTTTTGTAGCAAATTATTTCTTCTTTAGATATAATCAGAAATCTTGAATTCAAAATTAACGCTCACCAGAGTGTACGATTCACTTCGCTACACCTTTTCCACAATACGACTCGGGTATCTACAGCCAGAGTTTACATAAATTATTAGAAGACACCTACTTAGGAAATCCACGATTGTTTCCCTCTAGCTATCTCATTCACCCTTACAGAATTTAAAGGGTTCATTATAAACAGCGTGTTGGTTTAAAGCAGTACAAGATTAAGGTGCGTAATTACAGGGGCGTGAAAACAAACAAGCTGAAATACGTTCAAAGATTTCATTGATGTGTGAATTTCTTGTTTTAAATATCTTATTTCTTATTTCTTAAAATACGTTTGTATCTTCATTACTTGAGTCAATCGGGTTTAAAAATTTTAATTGGAGTTACGAAGCTTAAATCAAGTATTTCTTTATATGTATTCCTTGAGTATATTTTAGAATTATTTGTTATGATTTATTACTAGCTGTTTCCGCGACTTCGTCTGCCTGGAATAGTTATTTTGGATTAACGCTAACAAGCAGTGAAAGCTCTCAAAAGCAAAAAAAAAAAAAACGATTTTGAAACATTCTTTATTGATGCTCCACTCCTATTGACGTTAACGTGATGATACAAAGTCTTCCTCGATAAATGGGCTATCTAACACTGAAAGATTATTTCAAATCGGACCAATCCTGAGATTAGGGCGATCAACCAAACAAACAAGCAAACAAACCCTCCAGCTACATAATATTAGTATAGATTATCACTCGAATTAAAAACAAAAATGTAAATTAGATAAGAGGTAGGTAATTCAAAATTATCTAATTTAGCAAATTCTAACATATAGTAAAAACATAAATAAAATTTAGGTATCTGATATTCATCCAGTTTTATCTCTGAAGGAGCTAAACCAGTTTTAAGGGACTTTGTCATAGAGAGGATTTTCACAGTATTATTTAGACCACCTTCCATTATAAATCTAATAGAAGCTCCGCACGTGATGAAATTTAACAGGTTTAACATATAATCGATAGAAAACTTATGAGTTATCTAAGTAGCAAAACTACAATAAAAAAATACAGCCAATAAAAACAATTATTTCCTATAAAATGTATAAATTAATTAACTATAAAACTTTTTTCGCGACGTCAGGGCCATCTGCTTTTAAATGTAATTCTTTTACAAAGTGACTGACTGAATCGAAATTATGTACTTTGTACAAGCAGCTAATTTGTTCTCAAGCTATTACGAAAATGAATTTATCGCAATGAACGTCATGCTCGAGAGTCTGTATTTGAGACGATCCAATTATAAATCTTCAACATGAAAATGCTATTTGATGAAAATTAAGGTAGCCGGAGCAACACTTCAAAATAATTTACTATCAGAAATTGTTACATCAATTTTATAAACAGTCAGAAACTGACGGTTCTAATTAATATACAATTTCAAGATAATGAACTATTTTACAAACTAAATCCATAGAAATGATTTGCAATCCGTTTTTTTTTTATTGTGGAACGTTGTATTTGTAGTAAGCATAAATAAAGAATTGCGCACTACAAAAAATATTCGAACCACCGAATTCCATACTTTAGTCTTGTGGCCTCAGAAACAGGTTCACGATAACCTAGTTAAGTCAAAGCGAGACATATTTTCATATAAACTGAGAATATGATGCATAAAATGAACGTAATTCATAGAACAAAAACGATGAATTTAGTTCGTATAGTGACCTATGATAATTTATTGTTTTATTTGCATCATTGTTTTTTTTTGTTTTTCTGGTTAGTATTGATACATATATAGGCTACATTTGTGGTTAAACCACATCAGTAGATACAGAATCTGTGTACTAGAATTACCCGACACTGCACTGTTTGAATGGACCCATTTTCATTAGGGGATTTAAAAACAAGTCCGATTCAGTACGGACGGATCGTATACTGTCAAAGGTATTTTTCGTCAATGTCAGCAAAAACTATAAATCTTTTTTTTTATGCCAAAAGGCAGCAAACAGGCAGACGGTCCATCTGATGTTAAATGGTTACCGTCGCCTATGGATAACTGCAACACCAGGGGTATCGCTGTTATGTTGCCGACCTTGGAGAGCGTGTTTTAATCCCTTTTTGAAGAGCCCCATGTCATAACCCTGGGGGAACACAGTACCAGGTAACTCATTCCACAACGCCAAAGTGCGCATAACAAAGCTTCTAGAATACCTTACGGTTGTAGAGATCTATAATGAAATCTATGTAATGAATATACTGTGTGAAGTTATTACTCGACGAAGTTATATAATATTAATAATTTATTCTTACTGTTTTCTTGCACATAAATAAAACGAGAGAATTCTGCCGTTCTGCGCGCATCACTAAATAATAATGTTATTTTTGAAGTAATACTTATTTTGGAGCGTTAGGGCAAAATGATGAGAGTAAACTTTTATAATGCGCGCGAACACCATCACGAAAAACCGACACCCTGAAGTGATTATGATGCGCGCGCACACCGTCATGGAAAACAGACACCCTGAAGTTAGCTATAATCAACATTTTGTTTCTTTGTATTTGTTGTATTGTCTCTTTTTCTAAAAACGTAGAATAAGGCGAAAAATGAAAATTTTGAAAAGATTTTTATCTTGCTACGTCAAAGAAGTATAACTTCAAACGCATGTACGTAAGTACACACACATTATTTATTAAAAACAAAAAAGTAACAAAGGTATTTCATCTATAACATACTCGTACAAGTTGTAAAGCATACACCAAATATAAAGTAATATAATAAGTTTAATGAACTAAATAACATCTATGTTGGGTACATTCGTTTTGTACGTTGGATTTTGAACTTTAATAACAATTAGGTTAAACAATTATACATGAGATTCGTAAGATTAAGAATATAAGTGTAAATAATCTCAAGAAAAATAATATTAAAAATACTGAATAAATTTCGGTCAATTTTGTTTTAGATTTCATTCTGAGACACTTAGCAATTATGTAAAAAATAATTATCGCGATACCTTCATTTAAGTTATTAAAGTTTTAAGAAACTACAATTTTTATAAGCACTTCGCATTCCCAGATATATTTTTTCCTAGTATAGGAAAGTCGGTGTAATATTTATATATTTTCCTTTGTGCAAAACGTATATTATTAACAATATCGCCAGCTTCCACTTAGAAAACGTGATACTCTTCTTTGATAACTCACCCTATCCAGTATTCGTAGTTCTATGTTAAACATTATTTTCATGCGGTTTTCAACTGCAAGCGTGAACCACACGTACCATTAAACATTTCTGTACATTTAATATCTCTAATGGCCGCACATTTTATTATTCCTGAAGTAATCACTTAGCTCGTAATACGTTCGCCTGTTCAGGTAATGACGACACGAGACTTGAAAACAAGAATATTCGCGTTATTTAACAAGTTTGTGACATCTGACAGAATTTATTAAACACATGTCGACCCTCGTGCAAATTGTTTGCACGAATATTCATACTTCTATACATATTCATTTAAACCTACATATGTCTGTATATTGTACGGTTTTAATTAAAGTTCTACTGATAAGCAATTTATATTATCTAGTCTAGGCTTATTCTGAAGTTTTAATATTAATATAGTTCATTCGATTTGAATTCACATCTTCATTTTTACTTGATCGAGGATTTTCTCACAAAATTTTGAGATTATTGGAGTCTCTTATGGAAAAAAGGCAGAACATACAGTTCCGGCGTGAGAAAACTGAAAGTAAGGAAATTCAGGTGTTTTTTGTAGAAACTAAATATAGATTGTCATAAAATAGAATTCAGTAATTAGGTAGAATTGAATTGAATCACATGTTAGTTTTATTTATACATTTTTGACAACAGAATATTTAAAAAAATCTAAATTTGTTGTAATTATGGACAAATTTTCAAAGACTTGTTTGCGATTTACTTCTATTTAAAACTGCTTATTGTCCAAATAAACTTCAGATTCAGATACAGTAGATCAAAATACATGGAAAATAACCTTGGTCTAGTTCAACAACATGTTTTTCATAACCCTAACAGTCGATTTACGTAATTTTTTATGTTATTTTTTAATCTACTCGAGATTTTGAGGGTGTACGGTCCAAATTGAATCCAGATTTGGATTCATCGGTCGAAGTACATGTTGGTAGGTAGATTACGTCAAATATACAAATCACTTTTTTTGTGTACCAGTGTTTTTAAAACAAATAACTAATTAATCATAACATACGCATATATAAATAAAATTAAAGTGTTTTTTCTTCATCGGAGATGGCTAAACTGATTACGCTGTTTATATGCAGATCGATATATTACTCAGAGTTAAGCTCTAACATATCTGTTAGGTAGTAATAATATAATTACAAACAAAGATAGTCTACAATTAGTCTAGCTATGAGACACCATTTTACTTAGATTTTAATAAAGCAAAAATATTAAGTCCACATTATCGCAGTGCTTCTCGTATTAGTTTGTGAATAACTGGTCAAGACGATGCTCATCTATTGATTGTTATATCACATTATGTAAATTGGGGTTGGGGTGTAAGGGGTGTCGAATAACATCATAAGACTTGAGATTTTTTTTTTTTTCGAGATGTCTACGCTATTGACCCAGCAAGGTCTTAACAGCTTCACCGGACTACTAAGGCGAGCGCTTAAGGCACTCAGCCGATTTTATTTTGGCAACCAGCTCAAGGGTGCACGGCACACCTCGGCTGGCTGTTGCCTGTTGCATGCAAAATCGCGACCTATCTTAGCTAACCTAGCTAACTATTCATATATGTATGAGTTGTTTAAACGTATATGTGTACCGAGCATACACGCCTCAGCAACTCCTCCATATATTTATTATCGGAAAATTGAGAGTTTTTCAGTTCGACGAGGGAAATAAGTAAACCCTTCCACTTTCATGTGTAAGCGTGTGGCGTGCACGTGTGTGGGGGTGATCGTGTAGTGTTGTAGCAGTGATGTATATTTGTGTGTCACCGTATCGCGCAAGCAACGCACTCAAGGGCTCCCTGCCGAGGGATCGAACCTAGGCTTGAGCCACTGCCGTGGGAGGCTTAATCGGGTATAAGACTTGACACACCCAAGCCAACCTCACCTGTACGTGGTACACCCTGCTGAATAACGAACGAGGCAATGGCGATAGCGGGGTGGTAGGATTTTACAGCCCGACTGGGTCGCAACCACCATGCATATGGCGAAAAGGCCCGTAATAGTGATTCGCTTCTAAGGGTGGCGTTTCGGGATCACCCTGTGCATATTCAGCTTATTACAGGCCGGCATGATAGTGGCGACCGGCGATGGACAGTGTGTCAATCGGTGGTCGCTATTATTTTTGGATTGTACTGTGCTTACCATCAGGCATAGTTAAGTCACTTTGCCGTGCTACAAAAAAAAAAAAAAAACATGCTCTCTGAGGATATGCGTAATATTTGCTTTGTCCATTATTTATTCGCATTGCCGTTTTATTCCGCAACTAGATAACACAATAACTACTGTGACACTTGTATCTACTCTGGCAAATATATAAAAAGGAACTCCATAGTTTCCATTTTGAAAATGTTAGTATGCGCAGAAGCCTTTCTAAGTCTACTGCTGGGAATAAGTTTGTGTTACTCTGTTTCATACGCAGCGCTACAGTTTTCGTGTCCAATTATAGACTGTTTCAGGAATTCAATATCTTTCTCTGCCCTAACAATGTATTTTCATAATGTAATATATCTGCAAAACACAGATAAGCTAGATGGAAGATGTACGATTGCAAATACTGGAAACAATCACATACTAGTCATTCTATGTTTCAGGCTCAGTAAGAACAGTAAGATTTTTTGGGTAATAGTGTTAGGTTCGGCGACAAGGTCTCAAAGTACATTTCTGATTTGCCGGATAATAACGTCAAGGTAAACAGGTTTTAATATCATAACGCTATTTTAAGGTGGACTATTACATGAGCAATAGTCACGTCTGGATATGACACTCGTCTCTATATATTTCCTAAAAGTGATTGATTGTAAGGCAAAGGAATAGTCCTGATCGTTTGGTTCGTTTGATGGGTGTAATGTCAGTTCGATGTCCGCTGGCTTGAACCCGATATGTACAATCGAATTTTTCTTCTGAATGTATTAAGTCCATTTACCTACCTACTTTTTTCTCGTACTTAAATCGTGTTGTCATTAAACTTATAATAATTTTTATTAGAAAGAACCAATTTTAATGAAATAAAGATTAAGTTATTCTCGAAGATATGCTTTATGATTTTCTTGGTGGTTTTATTGTGAACCCAGTACTTTAGCAGTAATGCGTGTTCATAGAAACAGACAGACAGATGACTTATTCCTAGACATTTACAACATTTTTTTTTTCACGACAATCGAAAAAGTACCGAAGCGTTAGAATTACCTTCTCATTATATGTATAGATACACCCAAGAGTAAAATAAAAGCAAAAAAGAAATCAGAATCGTGCAATATGTACCGTTCAATGGACGACTGTCCCTGCCGTGAAATAAGAAAAAAGATGTTCAAAGGCACAATACAATCGAGCTGAAAAGATTGTGAAGTCTAGACAGCAAAAAGAAGCAATTTTCTTTCAATTTAACGCCCGAACTCGGATCGGGTTTTGTTCGAAATTTACTACGCTTTTTTTGGGGGATAAAACAATGCGAGGAACATTTTCTCAACTACTGTTTCGATCGGTAACAGGGACATTCTAGATTTTCGCATCGTTTAATGATGGCGGTAAAATCTATCCTTTCTGGTAAAGACATGAAACAGGCATCAAACGATAAGCATCTATTTCTAAAAGCATGGACAACTCGATTCTCTTTTACTTTTCGAAATCGTGAAACTGTAGCTAGTAAGGAGAGAGTTACTAGAGATATTGTATTTTACTAGTGGGCGCCCAGTGGTCGACATTCAATTATAGTTCATCTATGTCTTAAAGTTTGAACTTTATTAGGGTTCTTTTGTCCAAGGGTATACTTCTACAACCAAAGGTTTTTATCATGGCTACTCAGTTGCTTACCATTTTTTTTTTATTATATGATCAAAAAAAATCTATGTCTAAATAACAACTGAAACTAATTTTAAATTTGAAACAAAAAAAAAACAAGCCATTATGTAAGGTGGTAAGGCTCTCAAATTCGAAGTAAACATAACTAAACAAAAAAAAAAATACATCGCAACTCATGACACAATTTTCAAATAATTTTAAACAATACCATGGGTCTTTCTGGGTAATATTGAATTATATATGTATTATATGTAGTCTGTACATTGTGAGGAATAGTGATATGGCCAGTATCATTATTTGGAAAAGTAATGGATACACAATAGAATCATATAATTAATCAAAACAAAGACGTTTTTAATACTAACATAAACTTTTGAAAATGAATTCATTCTTGTTCAAAATTCATCATCAACTGTACTAAATATGATTGATACATCAAGTTGAACTGAATCATTGTAACCGCGGAGATCTAAGCCATAGATTACTTTCATTAGCAAACTCATTTTCTAATTTTGATTTTACAAAGTATTTTTTGCCTCGTTTTTTCATCAAGTCATCATTTGAAGTGAGTTCACTATAAAAAAATACTGATTATTAAAATATTGACATTGACTTTGGTAGTATTGCTTTACTTTTATGACAACATCAAGCAATGTCACTACATAAAGAGAAAACAGTTTTGTCACCTAGAAAATGTAATATTCAATAAGACGAAACAGAATAATTATTATGTCAGTGTTTCTATAAATTTAATAAAGATATATTATTTATGAATTATCTATTAATGAACATAATAAATTTACAAAATATATTATAATAAAGTTAACCTACAATTTGACTAGTTCATTTAAAGGGCACGTAAGGGACGCAACATCAGTTATGTTAAAAATATTGATAAGGTAGGTAATTGGAATGTAAGAGTAAAGTGAAGGATCTGTCAAATTGTCTTTTTCATTCACATGTGTGTATATTTCGTGTAAAATTCAAGCATTAGTGTGAGTAATGCTTATTTTAATTAATATAATGTACTTCTAATGCATTTTATATAAAATAAATAATTTTCTGCACTTCTCTGCCATATAAACTTTAACTACGCCAAATTTCAAGTTCAGCCATTATCGGGAAATGGGTTAAAAAGGGGTACAATTTTTTTGGTTCACGTATTAATATATAGATTAGTAATCTTGTGGTATTTTTTATATCATAAGAGACAAACGAACAGGTGAGTTGGGGAACACCTGATGTTAAGTGATCACCGCCTAGCAACCCCAAAAGAATCCCAAGTGCGTTGCTAGTGTATGTTTTAAATGAGGAGAAAGGCAGGGGAGGGAGAAGAGGGAGTAATGGAGAGAGGGGGAATATGGGCCTCCGGTGCACTCACTGACCGAACGAAACGCAACAATGCAAGCACTGTTACTTCACATCGGTGTTTCTGTCAGAGAGTGCGAGAAATTAAAGGGAAAAATTTAGACACCAACGACAGCGTCACCTACCGGATCAGATAGCTAACAGCTATTAAGATAACTCTCAAAATGAAAGTTTAAAAAAAAAAATTATTTAGGTGGTGAAGAATTATGAACTTCATTAAAATATTATATGTGTACAAAAGATAAGCTAGTGGTTGTTTTATGAGCCAACGTTTTTTATCTGTATTAATTGTGGTATATACCATATATTTTTAATTGTAATTTTGTTTTTAATAACTAATTAAAATTTTACAAACCTGTAAGCAATTCTAAGTGCCCAGTGCTCAAATTTACCTCTATTATAACCCTGAAAACTCCTCTACCTTTTTGTAAAAATCTCGTCACGATCAGTTCAGCTATTTCGAAGATTAGTCTGTGTAAAAATCAGACACCACAGTTTTATTTACTTGTAAACTAACACACAAAATCGTCCACGTGGATTTTAACAAAAACTTTTTGGTCAGTATAAAACTGCACGTGGAGCAAGAGTCGTACTGTATGTACATTGTACACTGCATCTTTAATTTGTTATATTTGCGCGGAGCCTCTTTTGTTTTCTAAAATAAGTGTAATCTAAGATACTCTTTATAATATCAGCTATCAGCCAGTGAATGTTTCGTCAAAATAGGTACAACCCTCTTGAAAATTAACCGGTTGTACCGATAAATCGAGAAACATACTTAAAATGTTTTTTTTTTTTTATATAACAATATCGTATAAAGTTTCATACCCATTTAGTAAAAAGCTGTTTTGACACTATAAACATTACGGTTTTATTTATTTGTAAAGGTATATACGTAATCATACTTGCTGTTGTTTTTGTAAAACGTGAGCAATCGTAAAATACATATTAAAAAAAAATATTTACAAAAACATCCTATAATAATCCTCATTTGAAATATATAATTACTCAGTTCAAAATAACATTTCTGCCTGTAGATTTTTATTTGTATTGTCGTAGTTCAAATAGAATTGGAATAAACACGTTAAATGGAATAAAGTGTATTGTAAAACATTCTATTTGAAGCTTGTAAGACGTCTCTTTGCCAACTGGTTTCGGTTTTCATTCGGTCTGAACATGGCGAGTGACGCGGGAACTTGGTAAATTGTTTACAGTGGATCGCAAACTTGCGTTGAACTGTCGTTTGTCGGTGCGACGTTTTCTCTAAGACCTTTATGGAACACAGACGAGTATAAAATACGAGTCGAGATTGTGTTTCTTAGTAAATTGTGATTTAGCAATGTTCGCTGCTAAGTCTGAATTACGTAGGATGGTAATGGTACATAAACATGTCTAAGTTACGAATGTTTTGATAATTTATATTGCGACAAAGTGATGAAAACAATTTACGTTCTTAAAAGTATTGGTAGAATTACTAAGTTGATTATATATTTTAATGTCGACTGTTTATAATTTAAAATAATATAATACAAAAAAGGCTCTAGGAATAATACATTTTATGGAGAATACTTAGTGAAACGAAAAGTAAATTAATACAAAGGAATATTCTAGAAATAAAAGGAATAAGTTTTCTAAATCGATTTAATGTAAAACAAATTATAATAATTTACGCAGAAATTATATCAAACTGTGGAATACAAACTTTAACAAGGTAAAGTATGATTAAATCAAGTAGCAAATATAAATTTACTAATAACATTTTTTCGTCTCTAATTTTTTTTCAATCAGTCTCTTTGATTTTTGTAAAGAATAGAGCGTGTAAATTAAGATGTCTGTTATTTACTAAGTCGGCTTTATTGCCCTGGGTATCGTAGTCCGGTGAAGCTGTCAAAACCTTACTAGATCAATCACGTAGTCAGTTCGAGGAAAGAAAGACTTGGGTATCGTTCAATTCATTTGTTTATGGCCTATAAACATTTAGCAATATTTTTTTCCGATGTCAGTTAAACTTGCCCACATGATGTTACTTTTTCTATTCATTTAATATGGGTTTTTTGCTTTTAAGAAATTAATCTTATTGGTGACATTAATATAGTAATTTATTATAATACGGGATAATAGGCTTTCCTAGTTTTATTGTATAACTTACCTAATATTATTAATTCTCCATCTACCATTCACCAATGGGATGGAGAAATTTTGACATGAGCTTCAAAAATTTAATTTCTATATTTTCATAAGGTCAAGTTAAAAAACGGTAAAAATAAATAATGGACACCCTAGTATAAATCAAAATATCCATTATTCAATTTAGGCCCAGAGAAGGCGCTTATGAAAATCAATCCTACCAACGGTTCGGAAAACAACCCAGTCATCGAGAAGAACCGGCAAGAAACTCGATCTGGTTAATCTGTTGGTTCATGTTAAATATTTTTACAAAACATAATTAGTTAAAATGTTTTTAATGGATGCACAGAGACGAACGTCATTTCCAGACGTCACAATCGTTCACTTAATGGTCCACTCTGTAATAGCTTTTAGATATAAAAACCCGCTTGACATGGTTCTTGAACTCACTATCCGTCAAATTGGTAACCTGTTTTGGGATTTTGTTATAAATACATAAAATACTAATTCAACAAATCTAAAAGAAAACAGAAGTTAGGAACATTCTCTGCTTCAATGTTAATACGGTTTTGTTGAAGCCGTTCCGGTTTCATTCCCTAAAGTTTACGTGTGTTCGGATCTCGATGTGACAACAAGCGTCTGTGACGTAGGAACTTAGCAAATTGTTTACATTGGTTAGCGAAGTAGGTCCTCTGTTAGTTTGCCGGGTAGTTTCACAGATACTGCTCGATTTCAAAACGTTGTAACGTGCAAGAATTTATTATGTAATAAATTGATTAAACTATATATCGGGGGAGTTACTATTGACCTGCATATGTACTATTGACTACTGTTGATCCATACTAATGACTAGCTACTATTTATTCCGTTCTGAGATGCCATTGGTTGGAGTTGTCTTTGATTGACGTCATGTCTTTGTGACTACTGCCCCCAAGGTCAAACGTCTTATGTTAAGTGCCGCGATATATATAATGTGATTAATAAATTAATTAAAATATCTTGCTCTATCTAGGCTCCAAAAAGTTATGTGGTAAACAAAGCATGAAGATATAGCAAAAAACGCTACTATGTACAATTTTTTTAAATAAAATAAGCGTATATTGTTTAACTTTTCTTATTATTATTTTACTGTATGTATAGATAAACGGAAATTTCGAAATAATATCCAATATTAATACATTAAAAAAGTGTTATTTACATTATCATTATTAAAATTATGTCGTTAATGTATTAAATCTAGTTTATTTCAATTTTTACTTACATATACTTCATAAATGTTTAAAACAAGTAATAAATACGTAGAGTAATTCTTTCCATACTCTTATTGTCCGATTCAATGTGTTATAGCCGCTGCTTGTTAATTTTATTTATGTTGTTCCCCCACCAGTACTTCTTAACATGTCAGTGGACTTAATTTATATTTTACTATACCCTTTTATAATTAGAAAGTGTATTAAATATCCATATTATAATCATACTTATTATTTATATTAATTATATAATGAGTTAATGTTTAAATTAACCAATGTTAATATTAATAGTGTTGGTATTGAAAGGATATGAATTTGAGGACGGAAACCATTGAGCAGTTTCTTCAAATAAATATTAACTGTATAACTTAATAAATCTGGCATTTTCTTTTTTGATGTCATATAGGAGCCAAACGAACATGCGGGTCACCTGTTGTTAAGCGATCACCAGTCGCAGAGGACAGGTAACAGAGGAGTCGCAAGTGCGTTGCCAGCTTGTGTTTGGGGGAATGGAGAGAAAGGGGGAAGGGAAGGAAGAGGTGAGGAGAGGGGAGATGGGTCTCGGGCGCTCTCACTGACCGAACGAAACGCAACAATGTAAGCATCTTACTTCACGTCGGTTTTCTGTGAGAGAGTGGTGCTACCCCGGATGAGCCGACCTATTCAGGCTGAAACCAATAATAGCTTCGGCGTGGCTCTACCACTACTGAATTATTTAATAAGACCTCATCTATCGTAAACTGTTTATTATAAGAACTGAATACAAAAGAAATAATTCAGTCATAAGGATATACAATCGCGGCTAATCTTAAACACCAGATATCATAATGGCTATATTATATTATATGGCAAAAAAAAAATATTACAAAAATGTAACGTATTATATATGCCTGTAACAAAAAACGAATTTTAAATGAAACGAAAATGTGAGGAACGATAACAAACTTGTAACTTTTCGGTCTTTAAATTGGTTTTTACTTAAGGAATACTTAATCAGTTTTCCATCTCATATACTTGCACTTTTGCCAAAAGGGTTTCGTATATGAATCATTAATCTGGTAAAGCTACAAAACTTTCTTATACGAGCAACATTTTTTAATAAATGTTTTTTTCATAAGCCCCATTTCTTTATAGTAGTACAATATAGCATACATTGTGCCTGATGATAAGCAAAACACAATCCAAAATTATTCGAGTAATGTGCCATTTCAGCCTGGAAGCCGGCTATTCGTTATTTACTATCAGAACGCCCTTAGTCCAGCCGGAAAGTGATCCTACACTGTATTGTAGAAGGACTGTGGAGTGATAGGAATTAAGAACTTTGTTCCTGATACCGTCGTGGTTGGGGAATTACTTAGACTTCAGAACTTTAACAATGACATAAATCTCACCGGGCTACCTGTGGAATTGATTCCAAAAAATGAAAATATTGTAACATGTCACTATGATAAGTTGCTCTTTATGCATATAGTAAACATGGCGCAGCCGATTATTGAATATACGAGTAAACCGGCGGGTCCAGTAACACGCAAAATACCACACATAGCCGTTATGGAGGGTGTCACGCCTGATGCATAGTTGTCACTATCTAGTTAGCCAAAAGCGTTATACACTATTATTTTATCTTTTGTTCGAAATCTCAAATCTATATTCTCAGTTAAAACCAATCTACAGTCAAATCATGCAGTCAAGGCTTTAGAAATTCAATTATTTTATAAAATCTAAAATTCATAACTACGCGTTAGATAACGCCTGTAGAGGACCTTTTGTAATAATTGTTCTAATCTGTATTCAGGGCACAAATACAAGTCTCTACGATGTTTAATTTCAACTAACAATCGTGTTAAATGAAAATTCAAATTCTAAAAGAACCACGTATTCAGAACTTATAACGTCCAAGAACGCATTACATTCATATTGAAATTGAAATGTAATTACCCAAGAGCAAAACGTTTTGAAAAAAGAAAAATTTGGGTTTGGATTAAAGTAATAATTATAAAACGAATCTTAATTTTGAAGTTATTAAGTTAATTCTTCAAAAAATTAAGATGTTATCGTTATATTAATGCTATGTAGTAAGAGTATGTACCCATGGCAAGAAGTTTATATATTTATGACTCGTTTTTTTCCAGAATTACATTAATACGATTACATAAATGTTCTTACCGCATTATTTATGGAATAAATATTTAAATACACGGAGTTGCGATGGTTTAGCATGTCATCATAATCAGGCATAATTAATCCACTGTTACATAAAACCCGCTCTTAATTCACGGTATAACCGCTATCTTGAGTTATATTAATAAGATTTATCTATCTATATGTCATTGCATTATATCCAAATTTTCATAACTAGACTAAATAAAATCCTAATGTCTAACGCAGTCAAAATAAAAGTCAAAGCACTTTATCCAATTTAGATCTTTAGATGGCGCTCATGAACGTCAAAACTACCACTGGTTAGGAAAATAGGAAGAACCGTTAAGAAGCTTACAGTCTTGCAAGTGGGTAATATATTTTGCAACTTTGGTAGGTATAATATAATCTAAGACTACAATCTAGAACCTAAAAAACGGTTACTGGTTTTACTGTGGTCTGAATCATGGACTGATCAAGTCATCACGTTGTTTTCCAAGTTATTGTCATCCACTTCCTTTTGATTCATTATATCTTTAATGTATTCAAACCAACCGTGGTTTTGTCGGTTGTAAGTTTTTCATCTACTCTTATTTGTTTATATTGTATATATTTTATGCATGTATAAAATATTGTTGGAAATTCAGGTGATCTATAAAGCATAATAACACTTAAATTTGCACTTTCTTATATACTTATTCTGTAAAGTTTTACATTTTTTCGGCACTGAGCCGATATTTTCTTATTTGCGCTAACACCTCGTCCTTTCAAAACACGTAATTAAGGAGCTCTGATATACGAGTACTTCCAGTAATCGCATTTCATATCGTTTTGAGATATGATAAAACCATCTACACTGGCTATTTGTAAGTTCTTGCTTACTTTATTTGTAGCTTAGTAGGGGAGAGTGGGGTAATTGAGAGCGACGGGTAATTGGGAACAGTTAGATAAATAGTACTTCTCTCCGTACTACACTGTCGCGAACCTATTCTACGGCTGAATGGAGAGCCATTCATTGCGTATGCGAAAGTAGGATTGAAAGGATGCACTAGTTTTGTCACTTTAAGTCGAACAATTTTTTTTGTATTTTCGATATAATTTTTATCATCACTTATAACGCATGTAAGTATCATATTCTTGATTTCAAAGGTATTATGTTTTTGCTCATATCATACACGCAGTATCTGTTTTCAAATGTAACATAGATTGAAGTTAATGAAAAATGCTTTTAAGAGTGGCGGCCATTTTTATGTATATTGACTGATTCGGGTAATTGGGAACGGGCATTAGGTAGATAATTTGGAACGTTCCCAATTACCCCTTACCCTTCTAATTACCCATAGAACTGCTGGTTGATTGTGGAAACATATTTAAACTTTACAAATTATTTCAGATGCCTTGTAATTACGTAAGAAAGATCGATCAAACGTCTTTCTTAATTACCTCATACCATTCCCTTTTCCCCAACGGGATGATCTCAATTACCCCATAGGGTATCGGGTAAACAGGCACGGCAATGTTTTTTGTTTTCGGTTATATTTTTATTAAAACGAAATATTTTAAATAACGTTTTATGACTACTAAGTACATAGATAACTAAAGTTCATGTAGCAATAAAATTTGATTTAGTTTATAACCTTTTCCTATTATTTTTTAGCGTTTGAAGTTAAGTGTTCCCAATTCCCCCACTCTCCCCTACTACTTACACACTGTCAAAATGGGGCAATAGGATTCACGTTCAAAAAACAACCCTTCATGACAACATTTAAACACATCATAAAAGATACTCTCATAAAAAAGGTCATAAATTTTTAGCCTACCGAAGATTTAGTGTACCATAAAATTGTATGTAAATTTCTCCCTCTCGCATTCTTATAGGAAACTAAATATACGTTCACCTAAGTATAATTTTCTTTTCAAAATGCAACTATTGTTGTTTTAGCATTTACATTATTTCAAACGGCACTTTAAATAACTGAAAGGAACATTTTCTTCTGGAGATATCGAAACGGTTTGCTATCGCGTATATTTGCATGAATAAGAAATAATAAATGCATCACAATTACATAAACAACTTCTTGTACAATATATTGTTATGAATTCCCTGTTTCAATTTCATTATAAAATGCATTCATGTCAAATATACGATGATATTCTGTTATTAATTTTCCAAATGTACTACATTTTCATACAAGAACACTTCAGAAAAACGTAATTAGGAAGCATTGACTACAACATGCGAACTAACGCATTGCGGCAATCTTGATGTCTCCGATATATAACGATGCTACACAGTGACCTCAGTGTGAGCCTTTTCATTAGTAAAACTTGAAATACCTTCTGCAAGCGTTTAAAAACTCGTAAAGTCCTTGTAACTGTATTATATTAACTCCGAGTGCACAGGGATAGCACGATGCAGTTGTGGCTCTGTGCCTATTTTAACGCTTTATTGTGATAGCGTCGGCCGCTTTTGTACGTGTGTAAAATTCTTTTATTATACAATCTGACAGGCTTTTGGAAAAAACTTTATGTTTTGGCTTCGTTTTAAAGTTTATATATAACGTGAATAGGTTCTTTTGTATTTTGTGGTAAAATTTATTTACACAAATGCATAAAATTTGTGAATTCACAATAATACTATTTTTATTAAATGGATATGAATGTAAGTATATATCGCAAAAAATGAATTCTTAAAGTTTTGTCTGACCATCTGTTCCGGCTAGTCTATGAAATGTTTGGGCCGATTTTCGCTGGACTTATATTGACGGGTCCCCGATGGTTTAAGAAGTAACTTAGGCTAACTTTATTGTAGTATAACAAACATTAGAGTCCTGTGCAATTGTAATACTGTATAAAAATGTAAATGCAGGCGAGTTAGTGGGCAACTGATAGTATAAAATAAGTACAATGTTGATAAATTGTTAAGTATTTACGAATGTGTTACACCGTCTACCTTATATTTCCCATTTCGATATCTAAGTTATTACATCTTTCTTCAGTATTAACATCATTGTGAGATTATAGACAAATGCTAACATTAATAGAAAAAAAAACTTTCTCCGTCTCACATATTTACTTCATTAGCCTGTAAGAAACCAATTTCAGGGCCATAAACCTCACCTCGAAAGAAGGTATGGGCGTAATCACCACATCAGCCAATGACTTATTGGCGGTTTCAAACTCTGAAATATCCACAGTTCTATATTTATCCCACATGCAGTAATACTATAAGAACATTTCTCAGGTTTCGGTTTCCTTCACCATTAACCGATAGTGCTAACAATTTATATGCCAATTTAACTTCCGAAACAGTCGTTAGAACATACCCGGGTTCGAATCTGCGGACATCGAAATGATATACCACCAATTAAACCACTACCCCACCACGATTTTTGTATCATAGTTATTCCTGTACCAATACGTTTCTGAGTAATTTTTGATATATTATTCTCTACACAAAGTAAGCATCAAACATTATACGTAATATTCTTTGCTTACAAGTATACCTACATTAACATGATAAATTATTAAGTTTCTTATATCAACGTAGGCGTCAAAGAGCTTAATTTTAAATAATATATTTGGGTTCGTCTACTTACTATTCACATCAAAAGATATTTGCTTCATTTTAGTACGTAGTATTTCAAAGAATATTAATGTTTCTAAATGGGGTTTCAGAGTCACTATTCATTTATATTTTTTTAAGTAAAACTTCTTACCCTATTTTTAAGGCCGTCTGGCTGAATTCCTTTTTTTTATGTCATAGGAGGCAAACAAATACGCGGGTCACCTGATGTTAAGTGATCACCGCCGTCCAAAGACACTAGCACCATTAGGGGGATTGCAAGTGCGTTGTCAGTCTATGTTTGAGAGAAGGGTGAGGGGAGGATGGAGAGGAGGTGAAGTGATCTTCCGGCGTTCTCACTGACCGAACGAAATGTAATAATGTTACCACTGTTACTTCTCGTCGGTGTTTCTGTGCGTCGGGTGGTACCACCCCGGACGAGCCGACCCATTCATACTAAAACCAGTAATAGTTTCAGCGTGGCTCAACCACCTAAAAATACCATTAGTACATTGAAAATCTATCACACATGGATCTGTCTGTTCCGGCAGTTGCATTTGAGATCCAAACTCTCTCTAGGTTGGACGTATTCACCGTCTTAGTCTACATCGTCTTTTATTATTAGATGAGATCATGGTCAACTGTTAAAAAGAAAAAAAAAGACACCGCTTGACTGATAATCATGAAAATGTTACCATAACACCTACCATAGCGCTGTATCATGTCAAGCTCTTCATACCATTCAACCAATTTTTACGTAAATTGGCGTGCTTAGTTATTTGTAATACAAAGAATATTTTTGCGTTATCCATATCTGTATTACTCGTCATTAGATGGAGTCACAGTAACTACAGAAAATAAACGCAAATGCTAAATGTTATAAAACAGAAGAAATCCGTTTGCTTTAGCCCATGAATGAAGTAAAACTTCTTTTGCTCCACCTATATATGTATGTACGTGAGTCAAAAACGACTTTTTTTAACTTTATACTCTGGAAAATAAGTCTGTACATACCTCAAAACATACTCCCGAAGTATGAACTGTTAATTTTAATAGGAACGTCTTCCGTGTCTCAGTTTTTTTTAATTTATTCCTTATCATTACAATGAAAAATTTATATCTTGGTATTCACTATAAAAAAAAAATTTCATCTATTATATTTGTAGGAAATTAAATATTCTACAAAAAAGGTTTCTTACAATTTTTTTGTAAACCTCACCGTTTAAAAGTTATTGAAGGTTGAAATTTGATTATCTTCAGGCAGATCTCTTTTTTTCCTATGAATTCTATAGATTGCTAACAAAAATATATTATGATATATACGCACCTCACACTAATTTTAAGAGTTTTTGATTAATAATTCAAAATTTGATTCGAGATAATTCTTTACAAGTTATATCTCCCTCTCAACTTCCATTCGTCTCGCCCGATCACACTTTTCGTAACGCTCTCGTCATGCATTCACCAGCTTATTCCTCAACTCAAGCGTGGTTAAAGAAGTTTTACTTCAAAACACTCAAGGATATATGATGGAAAATGCCATAATCCAGTGAAGTGACTTTGCTCAATCTTGGGTACAAACAGGACAAAATAATATTCGGATTTACACAGACCTTATTTCGCTTCCACAAATCACGGTGAAATCCTGCGTCTATCATTCATTCTTGAGCCGTACTGACACATCCGCGTTTGCAACCTTAAAACCATAATTTTCCCTTCATATTTTACAAAGTTTACGTGCGATTTACTCCAGACGGAAGGCTGGTTATTACCTTGGTGAAAGGGAAACCGTGTTTTCAGGATTTCCACAGGGAATAAACCCATGAAAGCGTCCAGATCTCATTCGAGGCCGGTTAACCTAATTAAATTTCAGTCCTAAAATAATAAAGTCAAATTTGTATATTGTTTTTTATTTCGTTGGTAATATACAAAGTGGTTCTGTTAGAATATTTTACAGTTATGTTAATGTTTAAATTTATTTTATTTTAAAACCATAGATGCTAAAGTAACTCATGTTTCTCTGCCACTTTCTAATGTTTAAAATTCTCTTCAAGCGATCGCAATGAAAGGTAACGTACAGATCAACTGTAACATGGAGTTTTTATAGTAATAAATAAAAGTACTTTTTTAATATCCTATAAGTTATTCCTTTAGAAAAAGCAATGTTATTTATTATATCAATCTCATAAACTTTTTAAAGACAGTATTCTATGTTTATAACAATAAAGAAATACTGTCCAAATTTTGGAAATTATTTTCGTGAATACATTAAAATCTCAGAAGACATAAACGTGTAAACACATAGGCAGGTTATCAGAATGTTTATAAATATCAAAAAGTATTCTATTGGTTCATAATACTTTAATTTTTTTAGTAACGATACATTTTCACTGAGGTCTGTTTAATTTTGAATTAACCATATCCGATATTATGACAACGAAAGAGTTAATATTTAACACTCACGCATAATACTGATTATTATGATAATCAAAAAAAGTCAGTCATATGAAAACATCATCGTTAAAGGGGTGTAAGGGATGTCAAGTAACATCGTAAGACTTGAGACATCCAAGCCAACCTCACATGCACGTGGTGCACCCTGCTGAATAACGAACGAGGCAATGGCGACAGCGGGGTGGTAGGGTTTTACAGCCCGACTGGGTCGCAACCACCATGTATATGGCGAAAAAGCCCGTCATAGTGACTCGCAATTGGGCGTCGCGTTTCGGGATCAGCCTGTGCATATCCAGTACCGGGTGACTTTCGTCATTATGACCGGCATGACAGTGGCGACCGGCGATGGAAATTCTGTCTCTCGGTGGTTGCCGATGTTTTTGTATTGTACTATGCTTACCATCAGGCATAGTGCAGTAACTTTGTCGTGCTACAATAAAAAAAAAAACAACATCACAACACTAACGTTTCTGCTTAGTACCAGCTTTGGTTACTAGGTTGATTCCGTGCACCACACATTGAGTGAGTGTTGCACCTAGGATGTACCACGCAGCGAGCTAGTCATGCTTACAAAAGAGGTGTTAGAGAGCGAAAAGGAGCGGATGATTAGACTCCTCTCACGCAGCCGATGAACAGGCGGCGGAGTCGAGTAAGCGATGGCCTCCGGCCGCCGTATATGGGACCTGAGGGCAATAGACACGGGCATATCCGTCGCCCTGGCGGTCAAACTGCACAAGCCCAAGTGGTGCAAGTGAGTTATGCTGATTCAACTCCCACAGTTCGTCTGGGGGTCTTATATTTACCCTCTTGAGGGTTCTACCATTTTGAATCCTCAAACCGCAATCGGGGCCTCTTAAGAGGGGACAATACTTGTCGGAGGAGCAGACGTAGTACCAATTAGGCAATTTAGGCAATCCCTGTTCCAACGGCTAGAAGGTGTAAGAAAGTACCATGGGGTTTAGTGCGTGTAACTCAGATGTATACATTCTCAGCTGCCTGGAAGGATGAATATCCGTTAAGGATTTCCAAATGGTAGTTTTCTTAAAAAAAACATGTACAAGGAGACTCTATCGAGTTGATTAATATTTAGGATGTAAAATTATTGAATAAAACCTACATACATAGAACAATCCACGTCTTATCATTACTTCCCGAACATTAACGCCAAGGTACTTAGTAGCCGACTACAATGCCGCAAAAACGGTGAGCCATATTTTTTACGAATTTTTCTTTCAAATAATAATAACATATATATATATCACTTTATTTAGATATAAAATCATTTAATTATATTTTTTTTTGTTGCAAATTGTTAAATATCCTTTTTTAACTTGATACTGAAGATGACCAAAGATTCCCTTCCAGTTCCTCTTATATTTCTATTTCATCTCTTATGGACTTCTTATTAGAGTAGTAAGTTAGGATAAGAAACTAGAAAAGCCTTATATTAATAAAGTCTATAAAATACCAAAAAAATATTCAAATATAACTAATTCTTGAGTTTAACAATTGAAAGCAATCAATTTCTTGAACTGTAGAATATTTAAATATTTGTAACTATTAGGTAATTAGACACATCATCTTTTCTCCTGAGCATAAATAATATATCTCATTTCACCTGAAATCTCTCATTTGGGGTTGAAATATTTTTTTGTATAAATATTCTTTCCTTTAGAATAAAACGTGGGAAGGTGTTTTCTTTTCTTTAAAAGATAAAGAGCGCTGCGTGCTTTATTACTAAAATCCGTCGGGAATAATAACGTGGAAAGATAGGTCGTTATGAGAGAAATAGCTGGAAGTTTCGGCAACAGGTATTTTGTGAAGCATCCCTTTGCGATGTTTTTTGTTGTGCTCTAAAGAAATTTTCTATTTACCCTTGAGACTCTGAGTTGTTAAATTAGTTTCTTTTCATCTCGACGTATTTTTGGGACTATTTTACATAATTTTATGTCGTATACGTGTATCACAGGGATCTTTCACAGACTTACCAACTAATATACATTTTAATGATGTGGTCTGACAGTACCTTTATATTCCATTCATTTTTTGTTCTCTATTTTATCATACAGTAAAAAAAACCTTATTAACAGCGACTTATGCTCAGAACACACGACAGTGGCTTTTTGTGCATAAGAATTTTAACATAAATATTTTATATTTCTTTGTATACTATAAAACATTTGGGAATTTCATTGGGTCAATTTTTTATTATATTGAAGATAAGCGTAGTTTATAATTTGCATACAATACATACGAAGCCACAATTTATGTTGTGCAAGTAAAGAAAACAATATTACTATCATTTTACAAGACTCCTCTTTAGATTAAAAAATAAATTTACTACTTCAGATTACAGAGAATGTATCTAGACTATCCTAGAGTTATTTTCTGACATCACAAATAAACCCGTTATTACAAATAAAACGTTAACACATGACAACCTAATCACTTCGATAATTGTGATTATACAATAGGGTTCTAAAGTAGCGTGTTTCGAATCGTCACTCTTTCTTAAAAACGTTGCCGCTGTCATAACTAAAATATGACATCCTTCCAGAGACTTCCACCCTCCGTTTTACGAGGTATATAAACACATCACACAGAGTCCGAGGATATAATCGTCACATTTAAACTACATGTTTAAATTCGTGACAGACATGCAGATACACATATATATTTCATTAACTCATATAGGTATGATTAGTTACGCTAGCTTAGTCAAATTAGCAATGTTGCATTCAAGGCAATAATCCAAGCTAAGATTTATCCATTTTGGTCTTTGAGCTTGTTGCCATACTTTTAAGTGCCTTAAGCACTCGCTTTAAAAAGTTTGGCGAAGCTGTAAAGGCCCGTCAGGCTCATAGCAAATAGCTAGTTGGTAAAAAAAGTCCAAGAACAATCCTATTCTGCAATTCCAATGTTGTTTTCAAAGTAATATAAGAAGTTAACTTTTAGCCACTATGGCGCTCTTGAATTTATTGCCATACAGTTGAGTGCCTTAAGCGCTCGCCCAAAAAAGTCTGGTAGAGCTATAAAGTCCTGACAGTCTAACAGCATACATTTAGTTCAAAAAATTCATAGAACAGTCGTATTCTTTTTTTTATATTGTAGCACGGCAAAGTGACTGTACAATGCCTGATGGTAAGCATAGTACAATCCAAAAACAGTGGCGACCACCGAGAGACATACTATCTATCGCCGGTCACCGCTGTCATGTCGGCCTGCGTGAGTGTCTCTGTACGTTGCGCTTGAAGGACCCCATGTCATAGGAAGGAGGAAGCACACTGGCCGGAAGATTGTTCCACAGCTTCACGGTATGGCAAAGATAGGACGTAGCGAACTTTTTAGTTCGTGCCCAGATAGGATTCACCGTAAAACTGTGGCTCCGAAGACCAGCGCGCGTGGTACGGTTATGAAAAGGAGAGGAAGGGGTCAGATTGAATAGCTCATCAGAACACTCACCAAGATACAGACGATAGAACACGCTCAGTGAGGCAATATCTCTGCACAACTGAAGCGGCTCTATAGATTCTGTAACGTATGTATCATTGACAACGCGGACAGCCCGTTTCTGCAACCTGTCCAGGGTATCCAAAAGATACTTTACCGAACCGTCTCAGAGGTGCAAGCAGTATTCCACGCAGGGCCGAACTTGTACCTTATAAAAGAGATATAGTTGTTCAGGCGTGAAAAACCATCGCACACTGTTCAGGATTCCGAGTCTCCGAGATGCAGTGGAGATCACGCTCTGGATATAATCCCTGGGATTGAGGTTGCTGCGAATATCTACGCCTATGATATTGAGACTATCTCGCATTGCGAGTGAGACGTTCTGAAGAGTTGGAAGAGGGATGAATGGGAATCTTTTGCAGGTAAACGCGCATACCTGTGTTTTGTTGGCATTGAACTCAACCAAATTACTTGTTCCCCAATTTGATATGTGAAGCAAAGATCGGTCGAGTTCAATGACTAGTTCCTGCCGTCTCTTTTCTATTTCTCCCTGACCGCAAGAAGGGTTGCTGTAATATAACTCGAGGATGGTACTATCGTCTGCATAGCAATGAATGTGGCCTAAAGGCAACATATCATTGATATGCAGAAGAAACAGAGTAGGCGAAAGTACAGAGCCTTGTGGAACTCCAGCATTTACTGACATGAGCTGCGAATCACGTCCTTGGACAAGGACACGAATTCTGCGCTCATGCAGAAAGCCAGAAATCCATTTGCATAGGTTGTTAGGGAATCCACACGCCGGAAGTTTCGAAAGAAGACCGCGGTGCCAGACCCTATAGAAGGCCTTTGCAATATCGAGACTGGTCGCCAAGGCCTCACCGTGCTTATCAATTGCCTCCCCCCAGCGTTGCAACACATAAGCTAGAAGATCACCCGTTGATCGGTTTTGGCGAAAACCATACTGCCCATCGCTAATTAGCGAGTGATCTTCCAGATAGCGGACAAGCTGGGTGTTGATGATCTGCTCCATGATCTTGCACAGCACTGAGGTTACGGCAATTGGACGGTAGTTGTTAGGACCCGACCGATCTCCCTTCTTGGGAATCGGTTGAGCATTGGCTTCTTTCCAACCTCGAGGCACGACAGCAGAAACGTAAGACAATCGGTATAAGCACGTAAGTGTTGGAGCTAACTCGGCTGCACATTTTTTTATAACAACCGCTGGGATACCATCCGGACCGCTAGCCTTTCGAACATCGAGTGATCGTAGTTCTTTTAATACGTCACGTTGCCTGAATCGTAATTCCGGCATAGTGACACCACAGTATGGAATAGTAGGTGGTTGCGTGTTACAATCATCGATCCAGGAATTCGTCGCAAAGAGATTGCCTAATAGTGTCGCTTTCTCTTGCGGCTCATAGGCCAGTGTCCCGTCAGAGTACCTCAGTGGCGGCAACGTTGACTGACAAAAATTGGCTTGCACAGCGTTGGCCAGACTCCAGTAGGTTCGACTGTTAGTCGGATGACTTACGAGTTCATGACCTAAGCGTGCAATGCATTGGGTATCCGCTCTATTATAGGCACTCTTACAAGCTTTGGTAGCAGAATTATAGGCTGTTTTGAAGGTATTGATATTAGGATCCTTGTTAGCGCGACCCTTGATCCAATCACGGTATGTGGCTTGCTTCTTACTGACAGCATCAGCACATTCGCGATTGTAGCAAGGGCGTCCCCCGCGTTTACGAACGATCTCAGAGGAAGGAATATAATACTCCATTGCCATTCCGATCTCGTCGGCAATCGCATCGGCAATCGCTAAAGGATTTTTCCTGTCGAAACAGCGTCACTTCCATGGAATGAAAGCGAAATAATCCCGCATCCCGTCCCATTCAGCTGACGAGTAGTGCCAAGCTTTTCGCTTAATTCTTATTGTGGGTGGAGGTTGGTTGGCACAGATGATACAACAAGGTAGTGATCCGATGTGCCTAAAGGAGCATTGACCGACACATCATACCCAGTTGGATGGCTCGTCAATAGAAGGTCCAGTAAAGAGGGCGCATGACCTGTAATATCAGGAATCCGGGTGTGCTGGATTACTAGTTGAGTCAGGTAATGTGTTAAGGCGAATGCATGGGCAGTTCGTCCTGCATGGTCCGTCCTAGAGGAACCCAACCACATTTCTTGGTGTGCGTTAAAGTCCCCAAAGACTACCAATTCCGCAGTAGGAAACTGCTCTTGTGCGTCGTCTATTGCCTTACTCATGTATTGAAAGAGCCGAGTAGTCTCAGCATCCCCATCGTGGGATCTATAGAGGCACACGTAGATACGACTTTGAGTGCCCAGGTCCACGTGTAGCCAAAGGATGGAAAAGGAAGGATCCTCCATGCAGCGCAAATGACTACAACACACCTCCGACCGTACATACACACATACACCGGCTTTAGATTGAAAATTCTCCTCAAGCTGGTAGCCGGGATAGTGCAAATAAGATGTGTCGCCCGGACGACGAATCTATGTTTCAGTCAAGAAGAGCATTTCAGGCTGAACCGTCTCGCGATGTTGATGGCATTTAAGTTAGAATGAAGTCCACGGATGTTACAGAACTCCATCATAAAAGCGGCGTAGGAGTTGTGCACCGCTGTTGAACCTTGATCTGTTGTTTGCGCTGTCATGATTTTTTGAAGGATGAAAACGTGAAGAGCGAGCCACCTTCATCCTAGCCCAAAGGTACTCAATGTTTGTCACCGACTCACGAATTCCTGCAAGATTTGCACTGATCCGGCGGACTGAAGGACCCCCGTACCCCCTCAGAATAGGTCGCCGGGACCCCAAATCCAGTCACCAACCGGCACGACGAACCTACCCAAGATTATGCGCGGCATGGTGAAGCAGCCTCTCATGGTGATTATTCATGATTGGGCCTCTGTACTATACCGCGGGCGGCTAGCGGAACAACCGTTTCTACGAGTCTCCCTGGCAGCCGAGTCAATGCAGCTCCCTTAGGAGGTGAGCCGTTGGTGCATCACACTGATACCTGTACCGAGACGAAAGTTGCCCGGTAGCTGGATATGCACAGGCTGATCCCGGAACGCGACGCGCAGAAGCGTATCACTATGACGGGCTTTTTCACCATATACATGGTGGTTGCGATCCAGTCAGATTTTAAAACCCTACCACCCCGCATTCGCCATTGCCTCGTTCGTTATTCAATAGGGTGCACCACGTGCAGGTGAGGTTGGCTTGAGTGTCTCATTTCTAATGGTGTTATTCGACACCCCTTACACCCCAATTCCAATGTTGCATTCAAAGTAAGATGCCAAGATAAGGTCCAGCTACTTTGGCACTCTTGAGTTTATTTCCATACGGTTAAGTGCTTTAAGCGATCGTCCAAAAAAGTCTGGTGGAGCTATAGAGGCCCGTCAGGTCAACAGCGTATAGTTCGGAAATAAAATCTGAGGAAAGTCATATTCTGGAAATCGAAGCGAATATGAAAAGAAACAAAATCACGAAATTGATAAGCGACCTACAAACATAAAAAAAAATGTAAAAATGCATTATAAAATGTAACTATGACCGTAGTATAACCGTAGATAGTGAGTTTACTTTACACGTATTTTTTGATACAAATAACATTTTAATTACCCACGGTCGTAACACGTTATATCTATTTGTGTCTAATGTAGTACATTGTACATTTAAATATGTTCTCAAATAGCAATAAAGTGAGTCTTTTAATAATAATATCGGGAAAGAATTCAAGGGTATTGCAGTTACTTACTACAATAAAAATTTTCAGAATCATATTAGTAGTTCCCGAGATTATCTTTTACAATAATAACATTAACAATAATAATATTGTATCATTGGGCGATATTATAGCCTCCTATTAAATTTTCAGAATCGGATAAGTAGCTCCTAAGATAATCTTTAATACAAACCTTTTTTTTTAACGTGGGGAAATCCCTTATGGGTACCCACCCTCCCGGGGGAGAAGATGGGTTATGTCCGGCTTGCACGGACTAAAACCCCACGGTGTACCGACAGACCGTAGTGTTGGGGCGGCAAGAAATCGTGCTAAGCTATTCCCCTTAGATAGCCGCCCCAAAGGTCCGCCCGGCGGAAGGTGGCAATGAGTGGATGAGCCCCTCGACTACATCCCCTCAGGTCCGGCTACGGTGGCAGGAGGAGTTGGGCAAAACGCTGAGGAGGTCCACCTAGCGGGCCCTCTCCGCTGCCTCCTTTTGCGAGATTATACAAACTTCAGTAATTCTTTTTTTTTTTAGTTTGTTTTAGTCTGCAGACTCTTGGTCCGCACCTTTTTTTTGCTTATATGTAGAATTTTTTTTTAAGTAAAAATCGTATCCTTGAGCATATATATATATTAGTAATTTATTAAAATTAACATATTAACTGTTTAATTATTATTAACTATTTTTTAGTTTAATGACGTTATTGTTTTTATAGCGCTTGAATTTCCATTCTTTATGGCCATTTTTAGGTTGTAATCCACAATATCCTGTGCCGGAGCGTCCACGGCCCGACGAATGAACCTACTTCATTTTTATGTTTACTTTTATTATAAATGCGTTACGATTTTACTCCTTAAATACTTCAACGATCAACATTTTTATATACATGTTCTCAAGAGTACAGAAAAGGACATAATACCTTTTACACAGAAAAATGTACAGTTCCCGGCGGATATACAATTACTTGGATTGTATTGGGTTAAATTTTAAACCTGTGATAACTTTCTAACTGTTGATTTAAATCACATACTGTAAAAGCCAATTTCAATCTATTTGAAATACCCAATATGATTATAATAATAAATTGGATAACGATTAGTATTGTATTTGTCAAATTAACGTCGCAAATAACTAGTTATTTTTTAATAATTTATAAAAAAATAAATTACTACTGTGGTTATTCTTCGGAGATGGATATATAACATCAGGGACTATTTTGTAAACATTTTTTAGATGTATAATTCTTTAGTTCATTATTTTTATGTATTTTATAAGGTTTAGCCCGTGTTATCATTGTAAGCGCTCGTAAATACCTTCTCCTGACTTCATTAAAATTGGTCGTCTTTTCTTGATTTTATCTAAATATAATATTATACATGTATTGTATATGTAATCCTTTCAGATGAAATTTTCTAAATGTTAATTATATCTATACAAAAATTCGATGCCAGAGCAAGAACTCAGTGAATGTACACAGACGCGATAAGCAACTAAATGTTATGTTGTAAATAGATGGACCGGCGGACGTTGTCCTATCTTGATAACAAAAAATATCCTAAAATTCGTTTACAGCACGACCTATAGGGTTCAATTGTGAATCTAAACCATTATTGAATATACCTGAACACACACACGCACACACATACAAAATATAATCAAAATCTGTCCAGCCGTTTAGGAGGAGTTCATTCACATACACACAGGCAGAAGAATTATACATATAAATGATAGATTATTTAAACTCTTTCATAATTAACAGACTATAAAACACTTTATGTAATTATTAGATTTTGAAAATAATTTTAGCAATTAACAGCAAAGTTAAATATAAACATCGAAGCCATTTCATAAAACGCATTAAAACCCCGGAGCATAGGCTAAATTAATTTTCGAATAGTTTCTGTGAGACAGGTTGTGTGATGTTCCTGCACTATGTTATTCAATCAGCCGTACAGTCAAATTGGTTCACGGCGGTCACTAGTGACGTCTGAGATACAGATAATATAATACGTGTTGGAACTGAATATATACTTCAGGCACTGAGGGAATTGTCTGGACAACTCGAACTTCATATCAAAAACGTATAAATTGTGCATCTCAATTTTTGAATTTATTTGAACATGATGAAATAATTTTAGCTAACCTTTTGATACTACGCTACCTCGCTACTTCTCTTGCTATGGCTCAGAACATTGTGAATCACAACCTCATCTCAATAAGAAATTAGAGTTACTCACATAAATTTATATAATATCAGTATCTATTATAGAAAAGAAAACTTAAGGCAGTTTTAAAGACTGCCAACAAAAGTAAAAACTCAAAACGATGGAATAACTGTGTTCTATTTTGAATTTTCAAATCAATTATAGTGTCAATTATATAGGTCTAGTCGCTAGTCCAACGCATGCCACACAAACGAAGTATGATTTTTTTTTTCTCGAATTGACTACGCTATTGATCTAGCAAGGTATTAACAGCTTCAACGGACTACTAAGGCGAGCGCTTGGGCACTCAGCCGATTTTATTTGACAACTATTTCAAGGGTTCACGACACACCTCGGCTTGGGCTCTTGCCTGATACTTGCAATTTGCGACCTATCTGAGCTGACCTAAGCTAAGCATACATATCTCAACAACTCTTACATATTTTCTTATCGGAAAATTTCTAAACTATTTCAGTTCGATAAGGGAAAAAAATAAAAACCTTCCACTTTATTGTGTAAGCGTGCACGTGTGTGGAAGTGATATGTGTAATGTTGTCGCAGTGATGTAAGATTTTATGTCACTGTATCGCGCGAGCAGCGCATTCAAGGGCTCCACGCCGAAGGAACGGACCTAGGCTTGAGCCGCTGCCGAGGGGGGGCCTAATATGGTATGCAGTATGATCGGGCACGCTTACTAGCATGTTGAGCTATTATAGTACGAGGCACGAGCGCGTGACAAAAGGAACCCCTCCTCTCTTACCTCACCTATTTTGAGCCCCGCGCGAGCGCGGCTTCCTCCCAAACGTTACGTCAGTGGCTGTTAAAGTGTTCTTGGGCGAGAGCTTACGCAATATATTATTTGTGCGGGACGACGGGATGCTCATCTCGTTATTGTGAAACTAACTAAACTGTGTTTGCATATATGTTTTAACTATGATAATACATCTATAAAGTGGTACAAGAAGTTTCATAGTCGCTATACTATTGCCAAAAAATACTGCTTGACGCGCGTATAGAAGTGTCCGCTTCTACAAAGAAAAAATATATTAACAGTTATCTGTATATAGTTAAGTATAAGAATAATATCTTATCTTACTTATTTTAATATTCTAATTAAGGTTCACTAGATTTAAAAGGATTTCAGAATATACGCGCGCACCAAGAGTCTGCAGAATAAATAAATAAATTACTAAAAAAAAAGTTAATATCGAACCGAAGCATAGTACAAACACACAGCACGGATCATCTAAAGTTCAGATTCTAGTTACTTTGCTGTTTGTTATTCAATGAATCTCAGTTCTCAGGAGGTATCTCAGAATGTTATCCAATACCCTTTGAACCCTACATTATATATAAGTTGTTCAGTTTCCAAATATACAGATCAAAGGACTTCGTGATAAGAAATTTAAAAAATCAGCTTCACAATGCAAATAATTTGTATTCACACATATCTTATAACCTTAAAAGTTAATATTGCGATTTTGATTAAATTGAATATCAAATTTATAAACAATTTTAGTAGTTAGTGCTTTAGACATCTTTTTGGCTTTCCTAATACTTGCAGTATATCAAAGCATAATTTTTTATCGAATTTATCAAATAAAGTCGCTTTTTGTCTGTCTGTGTGTCTTTTAGTCCTTCTTGGTCTAAATCATGTGTAAAATCGAAATAAATTACTACACAATGATGCGCCACATAAATATACCGATGTTTTGTTCTACATAATATTTACGAACTAAATATAATTACTGAATCCTACTAGATTAGGAGATCCCAAAGATAACACACATTAATTATCTCTAGTTTTACCGTTTTATTAAAAATAATTGCTTAACAGTTACTTTGATATACATAGAAAAAAATTAATTACATTTGGCATTGAGTATAGATCAAAATTATATTTTACTGCATATATTATATTAAAATATGTAACATTATCTATACTAATATTATAAAGAGGTAAAGTTTGTGAGTTTGTGATGTTGTGATGTTGTGGCGTTGTAGGGGGTAATCTCAGGAACTACTGGTCCGATTTAAATAATTCTTTCAATGTTATATAGCTCATTCATCGAGGATAGTTATAGGCTATATATCATCACGCTAAGATCATTAGGAGCGGAGCACAGATGAAAAATGTTTCAAAATCGGGATGTTTTTTTCTTTTGAGAACTGCTGCGTGTTAGTGTTGGTGTTAGTGTATCTATTCCACGCGAACGAAGTCGCGGGCAGAGGCTAGTATTAAAATATACTCGTTATTGAATATTGAATGCGAGTAACGAAAAATATTATCTATTTCACACCCATTGATTGTTGAAAAATTCTTGCTAGTTGGCACGTTGAGATAACTCTGGCAATTAACAATGATCATCGTGAATATAAATAACGAAAACGAATCATCATCAGCAATGTTTTTATTATATTAGTCCCTATTATTCTAATATTTTTTATACAAAAATCTAATTTTGTGAACATTTTGCATCGTATGAAACAACCTTTCTACGTTTGCAAATATTTCACGTCGAATTATTGCGTCGAGCACAGAAACAATTTGAGTGAACGTCAAAAATATTCACAAAAGGAGCGCATTGAGTCCCCGCCGAATTGTGAAGATTTCTGCAAATTATCATAAATGATATGAACTCATCATTATTCCACAAGTCACTCCTTATTATTCATGAACTCGAAATGTAACGTGGTAAGTATGCAAACGATGCATTCTCGTAATATGTTTTTCATTGAATTTTATTATAATACGAAACATATTCTCTTTGAGTAGGATATGTGGATTGTTTTAGTACTTGAATATAAATAAAATAACAGAAGCAAATGAGAGAGCGACTGGAATATGTATCTTCGGTTAGCTATAAGAAATGTCCCAGGCGATACTTCGATGACCTTTCTCAGAGTGTTTCCGTTCTTGTGTTCGAACTGACTACAAATGTAACAAACGAACGGTTCAAGTTGTTAGTTTGCATTTAATATTTCACATGCAACTAGAGATAGCCGATCTAAGCTAATCATACTTTTAAACGTTGATGAGACACTCGTGCGCAACTTCATGTATACTCTACGAATGTGTGCATGTATTACAAATCTGACAATTTTGGCTAAAACTAACCAATCAAAAAAATGTAACTTACCAAATCTATGTACGCACTGTAATGCTGTGTTGCTGTACTGTGATAGCAGCGTGCTCGATAGATCCACTATGGGACACCCAATCTAGGTTTGAGACAGTGCCGAGGAGAGCGCGATGTATATATAGAAGCGAAGTAAGCCGCCCATCTACGGCGGTGTGACCGGTGCTTTCGTGAGTCTGAGTGTTTGTTAAATCTTATGCGGCAGAGTTAGCTGTATGTTTTTCGTAGCGTAAATGACTAATGAACTTGTATATTTTGTGGCATTACTGAAATAACTAGTGATGATGGACTTAAAATACGCCTGGGTCGAAGGGAGGTCCAAGAAGTGGGTATTAGTGTTGTAAACACAAACGCTAAGATTAAAAATGAGTATATCAGAAAAAAATTGGAAATTGCACCAGTGACAGAGAAGTTAAGGAGTAATAGATTAGCATTATACGGGCATGACATGGGGAGAGTTGACAGTTATGTACTTAAATATACATTTTGAAGTATGAAGGTGGGTGAATAGGAGGAAAGGAAGACCAAAAAAGGTTTGGATGAAGTGTGTGAAAAATGATAAAGATGCGCATAAAATATGTGAGTACTGAGATTACATTTCATAGGGGAGAGGGGAAAAGGAAAGCATTTTATACCGACCATACTTAGGTGGGATAAGAAGAAGACAATTATGCTAATGATCAGATGCAGTGACATCACTTTGTTGTGACACTATAGAATAGTTACTTTCATCAAATCTAAAATAAACTAAACATCTCTTAACGATTGCTCATTTATGTAATTCGATATGAGAATATATATTTTATTGTACTGTTTTAGAAGGAACGTCTATAGTTAGATCGAAAGAAAAAGCTTGCTCGATTTCCTTCCTATACTTTACTGAGAATATTTAACCCAGTTTTCTGACTTACTTTATGCTTCACTATTATTTATTTGCCACGGACAATAAATCTTCGATATTAATAACTTATTTTTTCATAAATGAATATGCTACAATTATACAATGCTAATTATAAAGTGTTTTGTAAATTCTGTCAAGGTTTGTTCTCCTGAACTTTCGATAAAGACAAATATTTTGATAGAATTGGAGCATCAAGTTTAGATATATCCTACTATATGACTGAAAAGTCAGATAATATTATATTATGGTTCGGTAATCGCACTTTAGAGCTAAACTTATTACTAGGTGTAGCAAAATGGACAACTATGCCTTCTCAAGTGAAGTTATGGACTTAATTAGCACGTCGTCTCACAATGTAATGGTTATTTTCAACGGCAAGAAATAATAAATTATATTATGAAAACACTGTTCAGGTTTCCTTACGACATATTCTTCACAATTACCGGCAGTTATATTAAAAACAAAATTGCAAGGGTCATAATTAATCGATCACTACGATTTATATTTAGTACCAAACAAATAGGCCCTGAATGTTTCAAATTTGATTATACTAAAGAACAAAAAAATTACATTATAAAAAGAGAAAGAATTTAAAGCTGCGTATCTATTTGAACAATAGCAAAAGCGTGCTAAGAGTGGAAGCTTTTGATAACGAACAATATTACAAAAGTTATTACACCCTCAAAGCCTCAATAACTCCATTATAAACCAAAATATAAGCACAATAAAAATGTTATTAAAGGAAATCTCTGCAAAATTCAAAGTATGTCATGAGGGAAAATCATTATTTAGATTTATGAATAAGAAAATTGAATGTGTTCTGTATATACACATTCATTTGGAAACTAGAAACCGAATAATAAAACAGTAATTGAGAAGATGGTTCATTATAATTAGCTAGAAACCAACGGACGGCAAAAATGAAACTCAAAGGATCCGAAGCGATTCGGAAATTGAAAATATAATAACTAAGCCAAATATCAACGTTAATTTACGTTGAAGTCAATAATTTGGTTATGTTGAGAAAATTAATAAGGAAAGTAAATCTACAAAGTGTGTAGCTTTACAGAGTGTTTTGCATGAAGTCTTGGCAAATGGGTCATTTTATGCAATTGTTGGGGAGACACTACGTATGGCGTTGAAAGTCAAAACGTAATTGCTGCGTCAACGTAGTTTATTAAATCATTTTACAGTCTGAAATTAGTACTTTTCACATAGATATAATTACACGTAACTTGTTTGACTAGAATGTCGCTAGAACAGCGTGATGAAATGAAATTTTGTAATATAAAAATAAACAACTCCCAATTTTGTGAAACTAATTTCATAATAAAAAATAAATATAAACATAATTTTATCTTCGTTTTTGATAAATATTTTTTAAATTAAGCTGATAGATTACCATCATGTTTAGTAAGCTATGCATTCATTTAGAACTACAATAATAGAAAACTTTTAAACGATTAGTTCACTTGTTATTTATCAGCTAATAAAGACATATGTAAACGACTAACATACAAAATATTAATCAGAATCAGTGACTGCTTCTAAAGTAATTACTGAAGAAATAAATTTATCCCTCTGAAGTTTTATAAATTTAGACGTTTCTGAGTGAGAATTCAGAAGTGCTGTCGGTCTTAAAGCCATCAGATGGGATAACAAACCGACGAGGCACCGAGCCAAGAGCAATAAAGACGTCACAGCATTTTACCACACTTTCGGGAGACATTAACCAATCTATGCGAAATCTGTTGTTGTTAACCGTGAAAAAGAACATAATATCAAATGTTTATATTATTTCAACAATTACTTTGCACTTGAAACATAGATTACTACATGAATGTAATGTGCATTAAAATTTTGGGTAAATGCATTTTACAGCAAATGTGTGGGGATATATCCTTTTCACATTTAGTGACTAGCATTATACGGATCAGGTCATAGCAATTTAATACATATATAAAAGAATAACAAAATCCATTAACATTTTTAGGCCTTAAGAATTTTCCAAAATTATTTGATAGGTACAGTTTTATTACAGTCAAATACACTATTGTTAATTTATGATATCTAAAAGTAGGTAAATCTAAATTGTTATTTAAACAGACATATCAATAAATAATAAACTTTATGTACTATATGATAAGTGTGTACTTAACTAGATATAGTTAAAATATATTTTCATCAACATGCTGCTAAAGTAATATCCGTTTATAAACGAACAGATTGGACACCCTATGTAAAGTGATCACCAGCGTCTAAAGACACCAGCAACACCATAGTAATCACTAGTGCGTTGTCAGCTTGTGTTGCTGGGAGGGGGAGGAAAGGATAGGAGATAGGGGGAGGTGGGCATCCGGTGCAATTACTGACCGAACGAAAGGCAAAAATGCCAGAACTGTTACATCACGTTGGTTTTCTGTACATTGATGCTCTAAACCAGTTAAAGTTTCAGCGTGGCTCTACCACCTACCAAATTGTACTTTAAGTGATGAAGTGTCGTTCAAGTATTAAGGAAGCAGAATTTTTGTAGTTTCTGACCGCTCTCTCCCTCTTATCGGCAAATGTAAGCAATGCTCTTAAACGTGCTTACGTAAGCATTTATATACCTATCTCGTTACCTTTTCTGTTGTCCAATTTTTATAGTCTGTAAAGGAATTAACTTATAGTTGTTCGCTACTATCGCGATTGTAGCCCTGCGGATAAGACGTACGCTTCAGTTATTAGTCCTACATATCCAAATCTCCTATCGCTTATGTCAACAAAAATAAGTAAATCAAAAACACACCCCCACCACCCCCTTTTATTGCTTACGTAAATTCAAATAGCCTTTGAAGAACTAGTCTACCGAAGCCAATTCTATTAGGTATCTACGAAAACCAGAACCCTCACCGAAAGCATTTACGTTAAAACTTTTTTGATTTACCATCAAAAGTACAGCGTTAACTGGACCCATTTCGCATTATGAATTATATGCATAATATTCAAACTTGGTTTTACTATCACGATAGATTTCCCACGGGCTTGCTGCCGTAACCGATGATCAATGCCGAGGTCAAGACTAAAGGCTACTTTATGGCTGTTTGTGCCAACTTTACGCAATTCTAAATCTTTTCACATTTGTTTCGACACAAACAACATTTTGCGTCACAGGCCGGTTACAAAAAGGAATCCTAACTGGTCGTAATTCTAATTCTAACGGATTTGGTAAATGTGAATGTGTATTTGTTTGTTTATTTATTTATATTCAATTGTCGGTCGTATTAACATTCAACAATCCGATGAGGAATATAATAACAATAATAATAAGGAGCATAACAGACTCAAAACCAACAAATCTTTGTCACAGTGATACAACTTACACTATTAATAACATTGAAAAATTAAATTATGTAATATTAAATATTGATAAACATAAAACAATAGAACAAGAAGAAATGAAAAAGCAAAATAAATTGTATTTTTGAAAGCTAAAATTAACCTATAAAACCTTTATAAAAAAAAATAAAGTGGTAAATATAATAATATCAGGTAATATCAAAACATAATTTACTGAATGTTTAAATAATCATGGATATAAGATGTCCTTTTGAATTTAGAAGCTTGGTGGCCAAATATATATAATGATAAATGCTTGGATGTCTGGTAAGCTTTAACTATCAATCAATCATCATAAAATTTTGCAAGGTTACAGGAAACGGATATAGGAAACCTTTCATCCAGGAAAATAATACTATTTCCGACGGATACATTAATGCGAGCGAAGCCGTTAGCAAAAGTTAGTACTTAATTAGAATATAAGTATACTAATAGAAACTAACCTCCTAATCTATTGGACCTAGGTAAGCTGTAATTTATTACTGAACAAAAAATCAAATCATTGATATACATTTTATTGAAATGTATAATCATTATTTAATATCAGAACACGTATATTAGTACGCTTTTCACATCGTGCACTTTTAGCAATCGTGCTATAACTTTTAGAAATTTAGTTACCAAATAAAGTTTAGATCAAAAACAAGTGTAGAGCGCCGGAGGACCACCTTCCTCGTCGTCGTCGCCGCCCCCTAAACACAGTCGGTGTTGCAAATATTTATGGACGGCGGTGATCACCTAACATCAGGTGATCCATCTATTCGTTCGCCTCCTATGACATAAAAAAGGCCCAAAATGCTTCTATCAAGCATTACTGAGAAGACCCAAAATGCTTAAAGCGAGCATTACTGAGAAGGCCCAAAATGCTTCTATCAAGCATTACTGAGAAGGCCAAAAATGCTGCGACAGAGCATTACCGAGGCCTAAAATGTTTATGCCATAATTGTCTATATCAGCGAAGAACTATGCAGCGCAGCAAAGACGCATGATCAGCAACTTATCAAATAATCATATGCATATAGCTTGGTTGAACTTATCAATGTTGACAGTAATTCGAAATTAAACACGAATAAAACCGCAGAGTACGGCTAGTATAGGAATATTGTGGTGGAGAGAACAAAACAATATTACAAACGGAAGAGGTGGCGGCTAAATGTGTGGATATTTATCGCCTCACTTGTTTGTTATTGTTGCCAAAATTGATGTTTAAGTACCCGAGTTTCCGCTTTACGTAGTCAAGTGTGAAATACGTCCTTCGTATATTTATAACAACGACATAAAAGCTATTATTAGTTGAAGGTATAGAATTTGCGAATATGCGTTCAGTTGGCATGGTAAAACGATTTTCTTACGTAATCGAGCCCGTTTATCATTGACCCTGTATTAATTAGTTTTATAATTTAATACTATGCCTTTGAATTTATACGAATTTGTAGCATATAGTAACAATTTTATAGCACTTTGTAGGTGGTACAGCTACGCTAAAGCTATTACTGGTTTCAGCATTTCAGCAGCAGGTTAGTATTTGAAATGATCGCAAGAAACTTGTAATATCATTACCTACTCGACGAGGGCAGTAATAATGTACTAGAAGATTAGTTACCAAAAGAAAATCGTAAAACAAGTAAAGAAAATAAGGGTGTATGAAATACATCTAAATGTAGTATATTTTTTATCAAGACTTTAATTCTAACTAAATACCTATATTTATAAAAAAAACTGTAGGCTTAACCGTCGGCGTATGCTATGTTTTAATTAAGCGTACAACTGCAAAACCGCTAGTTTGTACACCGAATGTGGTTACCCAGCGCTACAATCTACTGAGAATTCAGCTTTATTTGCTACGCGACTTTAACGCGTCATAACCGAGAATACTTAGTAAGAAACTTAATTTGAACTGTTGCATTTATTAAAATTAAAACGTTTGAAACTGTAATTATAAGCTTGGCTT